>JAVGWX010000014.1:70964649-71102149 GCA_036924085.1 Ariolimax columbianus
ATTTGAAGTGCTGGATTGGAACACACGATATAATATAACAGATGTGAACAAAGATTCCCTTGCGAATAACAGTGGAAGGAAAAGACAAGGCAGATGTAGCATCAGAGGTTGAATTCAGGATGGTCATTAAATTAGAAATGTGTGGGACGCATCAGTTGTAGCCCTGTATTCCATAGGGAGCTCTTAACTTCACTTAACGTCTTTAATAACGTCTTTGATAACTCTGCAGTCTGTATACAACCAGTTTCTTTGAGCGTGGTTTTTATCGATGTGCAAGTCAATCTTAATAGACTCAAACACTAGAGCTAAGTTGACTGGCAGCCAGTTAAGCGCCATCTATAGCTGCTCTTAACAAACTACCTAGGTAAAGGTACAAATAACTTGGGTAGATTTTTAACTTGAATTTTGTCCAGGCAGCTGCCGTTAAGCCTACTCTTTTCGATTTCCAACTGCCAGGGAATTTTTAATGTGCTCGACACTGAACACGGGTGTCCGATCTCACTACCCAGAGATCAGGGGTCCGATCTCACTACCCAGAGATCAGGGGTCCGATCTCACTACCCAGAGATCAGGGGAATTGTTACCAGATGATCCACGTGAACAAAATGTCGGTCTCCGCCGGGATTCGAACACGCGACCTCCCCCACCCGAGGCGAACACCTTACCTCGAGACCACTGAGTCCCCCACTCGAGGCGGACACCTTACCTCGAGACCACTGAGTCCCCCACTCGAGGCGTACGCCTTACCTCAAAACCATAGCGTCCCCACCCGAGGCGGACACCTTACCTCGAAACCATGGCGTCCCCACCCGAGGCGGACACATTACCTCGAAACCATGGCGTCCCCACCCGAGGCGGACACCTTACCTCGAAACCATGGCGTCCCCACCCGAGGCGGACACCTTACCTCGAAACCATTGAGTCGACACCCGAGGCGGACACTTTACCTCGAAACCCTGGAGTCGCCACCCGAGGCGGACACCTTACCTCGAAACCATGGAGTCGCCACCCGAGGCGGACACCTTACCTCGAAACCATGGAGTCCCCATATTCATAATATGCGATCCTCGTGTTCCCTCGTGAAAAATTGTGGGACAATTAAAAGAGAGAGAGAGAGAGAAAGCATACTTTGTGGACGGACTGTGGGACAATTGAGAGAAAGAGAGAGATAGAGAGAGAGAGAGAGAGAGAGAGAGAGAGAGAGTGGGCACACTAGGTGGACGGATTGTGAGACAATTGAGAGTGAAAGAGAAAATGGGCACAATATGTGGACGAATTGTGAGACAGGTGAGAGAGGGAGAGACAGAGAGAGAGAAAGAGCACACATCAGAAGACAGGTATGTTTAAAGGGCAGCAGAAGAAGAGAGAAAGAGAATCGGAGAGAGGGATAGAAAGAGAGATAGGAGAGGAGCGACAAAAAACTCATACGCTGTGGAATGTCAGACTAGCAAACGAGAGAGAGAGAGAGATAGAGAGAGAGAGAGAAAGAGAGAAAGAAAGAGAGAGAGAGAGAGAGAGAGAGATAGAGAGAGAGAGAAAGAGAGAAAGAAAGAGAGAGAGAGGGAGATAAAAAGAGAGAGAGACAATTAGTAGGTGAATCATATGGACAGTTTTTGACTGAAGGAAATGAAATCTAATGACCGTTGACAATAGACTCGCTTGGTCAAACTCTATCGATCGTCTGAGGCTAAAGCTAATGACCGTTGACAATAGACTCGCTTGGTCAAACTCTATCGATCGTCTGAGGCTAAAGCTAATGACCTGACAGCAGCCAGCGATTCATACCTGGCTGCCTTCATCAGGGTCAGTGACCCATAGCTGACCAAATCCATATTCTACATCCAAGTGGCGGTCCTAGAAACAGACTACAATCATCCAGCCTGGATAAGAGGTTATGGATTGACGAGGGAAGACAAACTCGGTCCCAAACATGTGTTCCTGAAAACGGATGTGTTGGGCAGAATAGCCGATATATCGTAGCCTCGCTGTAAGATACAACATAAAGTCCCTTTCAGGGCGAACGGCGAAAAAGAACAAGAAGAAAGAAGAGGAAGAAGAAGAAGACGAAGAAGGAAAATACTAGAAGAAGAAGGTGAAAAGGAAACAGAAGCAGTATAACAAGAAAAGAAGAAGAAGAAGAAGAAGAAGAAGAAGAAGAAGAAGAAGAAGAAGAAGAAGAAGAAGAAGAAGAAGAACAAGAACAAGAACAAGAACAAGAACAAGAAGAAGAAGAAGAAGAAGAAGAAGAAGAAGAAGAAGAACATGACTATTTATTGTTTAAAGAAAAGAAAATGATGAAAGGACCGTGTAATACAAGCGTCGTGAAACAGTTTATTTGAATTCTGTTTTATCTGAACCCAGATAATTCCGGAAGGAAGGCAACAGGTCCGCCAAGCTTATATAATATAGGACTTTGTAAAATGATGTGTCGGCCGCTTTATCTATGACAGAAGTATCACCGTTTAAATGATATTCATCTGGAGGCAAGATACATGAACTGCATGAGCTGTAGCGGTCAGCTGCCCGACGATGAGGGCTAGCGTTATGGCCAGCGACCCGGTGTTGCCAAACCCTTTCTCAAACTCCCTGAAAACAAGACATAATCTAAAGTATGGATCTCAGAATTGCCCTTTGAGGTATTGAAAAGAATTCCTATTACAGAGCTAAGAAACACAGCAAATAATGAGCCCCTTGAATTAAACAAAAATAGAAATCCCTTACTCAGTTTCAAAACTAAAGAGGCTACCTGATCACTTTTACTCCAGAAGTTTAAAAAGAAAATTAAAAGCAGGCTAGTAAGGTAAACCCAAACAATTTGACCAGAGAAATGCACAAAAGACATGCAGACATCCTAGAAGATGAAATGGAAAATTGTAAATCACTCATTCCAGAACCCTGGATATGGAGCCAGGACTTGTCTAAAACACTCTTGGAGATTCCAGCGATAACAAAGAAAAGGCAGCAGTCAGCAACAGAGCAAATAATTCACGTTCTACAGCAGCTCAAGAGATCGGCCACTGAGAGCAAAATACAGGGAGGCAATTGAATCTACACCATACTCCAATGGCGACACAGAAAACTACTCCATACCTGCAGGAGAGATCTGTATCGATTTCAGGGCTGAAGCAACAGCTGTCCATGTAACAACACAGGATCTTATCAGCCCAAGGAAAACTGTCACGCTAGCAGACTCCAGAAGCATACTCCACACCATCTCAAGCCACAAAGAAGAAAGACTCACACATGAAATAAAATATAACATCTGGTTGCTGTCCTAAAAAAACCGATCTAGTCCTACAATTGATTCCGTCCCACTGCGGGATCGTTAGAAACGAGAAAGCAGATGAGCTCGCAGAAGTGGCGGTACGCAGACCCGCCATCCACAGAGCTATAACGAAGCAAAGACACTCATCAAACGATCCACGAGGACAGAAGGGAGAGAACAGCACAAAGATTAAAAGGCAGAAAATGAAAGCATAGACAAACTTGGCAGAGATGGGCAGACACGGATCTTCAGACTCAGAACGGGACATTGTAGACTCAAGGCCCATCTCCACAGAATGGGTTTCAGAGACACCGTCACGTGCGATTATGGAGCACCTAAGCAGACACAAGAACATGTCCTGCATGACTGCCCTTCCTATGCAGATGCAGACCAAAGAAAGGCAGTCTGGCCTGGGGGAGCGACCATGCTCGTAAAGCTGTGGCAGACCGGCGATGACTTGAAACGCAGTCTCCTTTGTGAACCTCTCTGGGCAAGACACAGCATCAGTTGATTGAAGAGGAAGAAGAAGAAGAAGAAGAAGAAGAAGAAGAAGAAGAACAACAACAACAACAAGAAGAAGAACAAGAAGAAGAAGAGCAAAGAGAAGAAGAAGAATACCAGACACAGAACACAGCAAAAGAACAGAAATACTACTTAACATCCATAAATTACAGCCCCACAAAAGAACGTAAGAAAAGCATCAACAAACATTACTTTATATCAAACAGCTTACATCATGGCAAATCAGGAAGACTAAATTAGTTTTGGCTTGGCTTAGCTTCGTTCGTTCTCAATCTCCCACTACCAAACCCTGAAAGGGTTTAAGTAGCAGAATGTAGTCCAGAGAACGGAATGCGTTGTGCCGCAGTTTACAGCTTGACTGCGATATTTGCACCTTTCGGTCAATCACATCCGACTTCAGCAAGCATTTTTTTAGTACCGGGTTAGCATTCCCTCTTCGATCCCTTCTCCTTAGCCAGTCTGCCCTGCTGCAGCCTGTTATCCAGGATCACCGCGTGGAGGTGTAGAAGTGTCTTGGTAGCTCTGGTTCGCTGGCTCTGACGTTAGCAGTCAGCTATGGGTCGCTGACCACTGCAGCTCATGCGCTGCTCAGCATCTTGATCCCGAACAAAACCAAGTAACTAATACAAAGAATTAATCCAAAGAACGAATGCAAAGAACTTATCTAACGAACTAATCCAAAAAGCTAAAACAAAGAACTAATCCGAAGAACGAATGCAAAGAACTTATCTAACGAACTAACCCAAAAAGCTAAAACAAAGAACTAATCCAAAGAACGAATGCAAAGAACGTATCTAACGAACTAATCCAAAAAGCTAAAACAAAGAACTAATCCAAAGAACGAATGCAAAGAACGTATCTAACGAACTAATCCAAAAAGCTAAAACAAAGAACTAATCCAAAGAACTGATCAAAGAACTTATCTAACGAACTAATCCAAAAAGCTAAAACAAAGAACTAATCCAAAGAACTGATCAAAGAACTTATCTAACGAACTAATCCAAAAAGCTAAAACAAAGAACTAATCCAAAGAACTGATAAAGAACTTATCTAACGAACTAATCCAAAAAGCTAAAACAAAGAACTAATCCAAAGAACTGATCAAAGAACTTATCTAACGAACTAATCCAAAAAGCTAAAACAAAGGACTAATCCAAAGAACTGATCAAAGAACCTATCTAACGAACTAATCCAAAAAGCTAAAACAAAGAACTAATCCAAAGAACTGATCAAAGAACTTATTCAAATGACCAATGCAAAGAACATAATTAAAGAACCAATCCTTAGTCTTAGCCGACCTGTATTCTAGAAGGGGCGAATGTCCCTGTGCAGCTACCACCTCATCTTGGAGGATCATTTCCTGCTCAGCAGGCTAGGCTCGAGCAGCTTATTATTACGCTGATTTAGTACAAATGCCGTGGAGGGTGGTTAACCGATGCGCGAGTCCATCTTAATAGACTCAAACACTAGAACAAAGTAGACCAACAGCCTGTTAGGCGCCATCTATGCTGCTCTAAACAAACCACCTACCCATGGAAAGTGTTATGCCATGACACACATTTAGTCGCCTCTTACGACATGCTTTCCGTGGGGCAGTGGTGCTATTCTTGCTCTTGTCATTAACCTGGCTGAACCCTCAATTCAAAGAACATAACATACATATCCAAGCGATATGTTACACACGCTAATATTACACTCTACGCTAATGTTGCTGTTTGCTGGAATATATGTGTGCCATGTCGGTACCCAATCAACAAAACAGGTGGCTAAAGAGTGTTAGGCAAGAGGTTAGCAAACTCATCTTGTCAGATCCAATTATATTGAAACCACTACTGCAAGAGATTTGATTCAGACTTCCTTAAAGGGGCCAAATTTGGTAGTGCTGGTTTGCTTGACAAGGAGCGAGAAAACGAAGATGGAATAGTTTACTCGTTAGGCTAAATGTATTATATATAAAACGATCGGGGATTGCCACATACAGACAGAGAGATAGACATGCAAGCAGGCAGAGCGCGAGAGAGCGAGAGAGAGAGAGAGAGAGAGAGAGAGGCATACAGACAGTAGGCAGGCAGAGCGCGAAAGAGCGAGAGAGAGAGAGAGGCATACAGACAACAGGCAGCAGAGCGAGAGAGAGGGAGACAGACAGGCAGACATGCAAGCAGGCAGATCGAGAGCGAGAGAGGCATACAGACAGGCAGGAAGGCAGAGAGAGAGAGGGAGAGAGAGACGGACAGACAGACAGGCAGAGCGATAGATAGATAGAGAGAGACAGACAGATAGGCAGGCATAGCCAGAGAGAGAGAGAGAGAGAGAGAGAGACAAGCGGACATACAAAGAGATAGATATACAGATAGATTATATAAATAGATAGATAGATAGATAGATAGATAGATAGATAGATAGATAGATAGATAGATAGATAGATAGATAGAAAGATAGATAGATAGATAGATAGATAGATAGATAGATAGATAGATAGATAGATAGATAGATAGATAGATAGATAGATAGATAGATAGATAGATAGATAGAAAGATAGATAGATAGATGGATAGATAGATAGATATATAGATAGATAGACAGACAGACAGGCAGGCAGACAGCCAGACAGACAGATAGCGAGTCAGCCTTGCCGAGGATGTGTTGGGCCGAAAGAAGCAAGTATCGCAATCAAGCTGTAAATTAGCGAAATAACGCCTTCCGTTCTTTGGACTACATCCTACTACTTGTAAACCCTATTCAGGACTTGACAGTGGCAGTTTGAGAATGAACGCAGAAGAAGTCAATCAGTCAGTTATTCAGTCAGTCAGTCCATCAGTCAGTTAGCCACTCAGTTAGTTAGAAAGAAAGAACGAACACTCAAGTAAAATGAATGTAACTGTTTTTCTCTCGTTTGTTCTTTGTCAAATTTGTTCCTCTCTTTTTTTCTGTCTCTTCCCTTTCTCTATCTCTCTTTGTCTTTCTCTGTCACATCTCTTATATCATTATCTCTGTTTTTCTGTGTCACTTTCCTTCTGCTTTCTATCTTGCTTTCTCTGTCTCTTCCTCTACTCTATGTCTTCTTTTCTCTGGTCTTCCCTTTATCTCTTTCTTTGTTTTCTCACTAAATATCTCTCTTTCACAATCTCTCTTTCTTGTCTTTCTGTTTCTGACTGTCTGTCTGTCACTCTGTCGGTCTATTTGTATGTTAACCAGTCAGTCAGTCCGTCCTTCCGTTCATCCGTCTGTCTGTCTGTCTATCTATCTATCTATCTATCTATCTATCTATCTATCTATCTATCTATCTATTTTCAGTCCACTTGTGTCGTTATACATCGGGGGTAGGCGTTACTTCCTTTGTTTCATATTTTTTAGAAGGCGAAGATACGCGTATTTTTGGAACTGGTGCTGGGAGAAGTGTAAATTAGAGCAAGGTAGACCCGTAGCCTGTCAGGCGCCGTCTATGCCGCTCCTCTAACCACATAACTATGACCTGATTTTATAGCCAGACAGTCCCATTTTTGAGACATAATTCGAGTATATTGAAAATTTTAATTTTGCCCGAGCTTCAAACAGCAATGACAAAAACAAAATCGAAAACATTCACCAAAAGATAGCTAAATGGTTTGGGTACCAATCTTATGAATAAGTAGACTAGTTCAAAGCTTCGGTAAGGCATATGTTTTGTTCTATCCATGGCAAAATTAAAAACCTATTAAGCACACTATGCGGTGACATCATGGTTAAACGGTATTTATTTCCCTACGATCAAAATAGTTCTGGTAGATCCCAGTTGTAAAAGTAAACGCTAGATTATAATTTGATAGATGACAAAGTTGATCATCTCTATTAGATCCTACGTAATCAGTCAATCAATCAATCAGTCAATCAATCAATCAAAGTTCATCGCTCCTCTCGGTGCATATTTCATTTCAACATCCCACCGGCATGCAGGGTCCTGGGCAACATCCCACCGGCATGCAGGGTCCTGGGCAACATCCCACCGGCATGCAGAGTCATGGGCAACATCCCACCAGCATGCACAGTCCTGTGCAACATCTCACCAGCATGCACAGTGCTGGGCAACATCTCACAAGCATGCAGGGTCCTGGGCAACATCCCACCAGCATACAGGGTCCTGGGCAACATCCCATCAGCATGCACAGTCCTGGGCAACATCCCACCAGCATGCACAGTCTTGGGTAACATCTCACCAGCATGCACAGTGCTGGGCAACATCCCACCAGCATACAGGGTCCTGGGCAACTTCCCACCAGCATGCAGGGTCCTGAGCTTCTCCTTCTGTCTCTCCCCATGTGTAATCATTTAATCTTTGTTCCTTCTCACGTTCTCTTCTGAATGTAATTTTAGGTCTATCTCTTTTTGCTTACCATGGTAAATCCAAATGAGAGCCTGTCAGTCTGTCATGGACAATCCCCATCGTATCACTTATCCAGCCCCATTGTCTTCGCTTAATTTGTCGTTCCAGTGGAAGTTTTTGGCTACTTTTCCATAAGTCTTCATTTCCCACCATATCCTGCATGGCATCTCTAGACAAAGGACTTGAGTCTTGCTTGTATGACCTTGGTCGTTCTCCATGTCTCCGTTCCATTCAGCAAACCTGACTTCAAAATGGCGTTGGATAATCTAATTGTGGTGTGAATCTTGATATCTCTGGATCTCCATATTTTGTTTAGTGCCAGGAATGCCCCTCGTGCCTTTCCAATCCAAATCCTTACATCTGCATCTGTACCTCCTGATCTGTCAATTGTGTTGTCCAATTAGGTAAAGGTATCCACTTCTATCTCCAGTCGTCTCGATGAATGTTTTGCCACTGGCAAAAGGTAGCTTAGGCTCTGTGAGTGAGGTTGACAAAAGGCGCAGTTTCTTCTTCACTTCAATCCAAATCACCGCTCAAGTCACCCATTTCAGCGGACACAGCAAGAGATACGACTGTCCACACGGCTGAACAAAGAGAGTGATCTTTATCACTTGTGATGGGCAAACTATCAACACAACAAGAGATACGACTGTCCACACGGCTGAACAAAGAGAGTGGTCTTCATCACTTGTGATGGACAAACTATCAACACAACAAGAGATACGACTGTCCCCACGGCTGAACAAAGAGAATGGTCTTCATCACTTGTGATGGACAAACTATCAACACAACAAGAGATACGACTGTCCACACGGCTGAAGAAAGAGAGTGGTCTTCATCACTTGTGATGGACAAACTATCAACACAACAAGAGATACGACTGTCCACACGGCTGAACAAAGAGAGTGGTCTTCATCACTTGTGATGGACAAACTATCAACACAACAAGAGATACGACTGTCCACACGGCTGAACAAAGATAGTGGTCTTCATCACTTGTGATGGACAAACTATCAACACAACAAGAGATACGACTGTCCACACGGCTGAACAAAGAGAGTGGTCTTCATCACTTGTGATGGACAAACTATCAACACAACAAGAGATACGACTGTCCACACGGCTGAACAAAGAGAGTGATCTTTATCACTTGTGATGGGCAAACTATCAACACAACAAGAGATACGACTGTCCACACGGCTGAACAAAGAGAGTGGTCTTCATCACTTGTGATGGACAAACTATCAACACAACAAGAGATACGACTGTCCCCACGGCTGAACAAAGAGAATGGTCTTCATCACTTGTGATGGACAAACTATCAACACAACAAGAGATACGACTGTCCACACGGCTGAAGAAAGAGAGTGGTCTTCATCACTTGTGATGGACAAACTATCAACACAACAAGAGATACGACTGTCCACACGGCTGAACAAAGAGAGTGGTCTTCATCACTTGTGATGGACAAACTATCAACACAACAAGAGATACGACTGTCCACACGGCTGAACAAAGATAGTGGTCTTCATCACTTGTGATGGACAAACTATCAACACAACAAGAGATACGACTGTCCACACGGCTGAACAAAGAGAGTGGTCTTCATCACTTGTGATGGACAAACTATCAACACAACAAGAGATACGACTGTCCACACGGCTGAACAAAGAGAGTGGTCTTCATCACTTGTGATGGACAAACTATCAACACAACAAGAGATACGACTGTCCACACGGCTGAACAAAGATAGTGGTCTTCATCACTTGTGATGGACAAACTATCAACACAACAAGAGATACGACTGTCCACACGGCTGAACAAAGAGAGTGGTCTTCATCACTTGTGATGGACAAACTATCAACACAACAAGAGATACGACTGTCCACACGGCTGAAGAAAGAGAGTGGTCTTCATCACTTGTGATGGACAAACTATCAACACAACAAGAGATACGACTGTCCACACGGCTGAACAAAGAGAGTGGTCTTCATCACTTGTGATGGACAAACTATCAACACAACAAGAGATACGACTGTCCACACGGCTGAACAAAGAGAATGGTCTTCATCACTTGTGATGGACAAACTATCAACACAACAAGAGATACGACTGTCCACACGGCTGAAGAAAGAGAGTGGTCTTCATCACTTGTGATGGACAAACTATCAACACAACAAGAGATACGACTGTCCACACGGCTGAACAAAGAGAGTGGTCTTCATCACTTGTGATGGACAAACTATCAACACAACAAGAGATACGACTGTCCACACGGCTGAACAAAGATAGTGGTCTTCATCACTTGTGATGGACAAACTATCAACACAACAAGAGATACGACTGTCCACACGGCTGAACAAAGAGAGTGGTCTTCATCACTTGTGATGGACAAACTATCAACACAACAAGAGATACGACTGTCCACACGGCTGAAGAAAGAGAGTGGTCTTCATCACTTGTGATGGACAAACTATCAACACAACAAGAGATACGACTGTCCACACGGCTGAACAAAGATAGTGGTCTTCATCACTTGTGATGGACAAACTATCAACACAACAAGAGATACGACTGTCCACACGGCGGAACAAAGATAGTGGTCTTCATCACTTGTGATGGACAAACTATCAACACAACAAGAGATACGACTGTCCACACGGCTGAACAAAGAGAGTGGTCTTCATCACTTGTGATGGACAAACTATCAACACAACAAGAGATACGACTGTCCACACGGCTGAAGAAAGAGAGTGGTCTTCATCACTTGTGATGGACAAACTATCAACACAACAAGAGATACGACTGTCCATACGGCTGAACAAAGAGAGTGGTCTTCATCACTTGTGATGGACAAACTATCAACACAACAAGAGATACGACTGTCCACACGGCTGAACAAAGAGAGTGGTCTTCATCACTTGTGATGGACAAACTATCAACACAACAAGAGATACGACTGTCCACACGGCTGAACAAAGATAGTGGTCTTCATCACTTGTGATGGACAAACTATCAACACAACAAGAGATACGACTGTCCACACGGCTGAACAAAGAGAGTGGTCTTCATCACTTGTGATGGACAAACTATCAACACAACAAGAGATACGACTGTCCACACGGCTGAACAAAGAGAGTGGTCTTCATCACTTGTGATGGACAAACTATCAACACAACAAGAGATACGACTGTCCACACGGCTGAAGAAAGAGAGTGGTCGTCATCACTTGTGATGGACAAACTATCAACACAACAAGAGATACGACTGTCCACACGGCTGAACAAAGAGAGTGGTCTTCATCACTTGTGATGGACAAACTATCAACACAACAAGAGATACGACTGTCCACACGGCTGAACAAAGAGAGTGGTCTTCATCACTTGTGATGGACAAACTATCAACACAACAAGAGATACGACTGTCCACACGGCTGAACAAAGAGAGTGGTCTTCATCACTTGTGATGGACAAACTATCAACACAACAAGAGATACGACTGTCCACACGGCTGAACAAAGAGAGTGGTCTTCATCACTTGTGATGGACAAACTATCAACACAACAAGAGATACGACTGTCCACACGGCTGAACAAAGAGAGTGGTCTTCATCACTTGTGATGGACAAACTATCAACACAACAAGAGATACGACTGTCCACACGGCTGAACAAAGATAGTGGTCTTCATCACTTGTGATGGACAAACTATCAACACAACAAGAGATACGACTGTCCACACGGCGGAACAAAGATAGTGGTCTTCATCACTTGTGATGGACAAACTATCAACACAACAAGAGATACGACTGTCCACACGGCTGAACAAAGAGAGTGGTCTTCATCACTTGTGATGGACAAACTATCAACACAACAAGAGATACGACTGTCCACACGGCTGAAGAAAGAGAGTGGTCTTCATCACTTGTGATGGACAAACTATCAACACAACAAGAGATACGACTGTCCATACGGCTGAACAAAGAGAGTGGTCTTCATCACTTGTGATGGACAAACTATCAACACAACAAGAGATACGACTGTCCACACGGCTGAACAAAGAGAGTGGTCTTCATCACTTGTGATGGACAAACTATCAACACAACAAGAGATACGACTGTCCACACGGCTGAACAAAGATAGTGGTCTTCATCACTTGTGATGGACAAACTATCAACACAACAAGAGATACGACTGTCCACACGGCTGAACAAAGAGAGTGGTCTTCATCACTTGTGATGGACAAACTATCAACACAACAAGAGATACGACTGTCCACACGGCTGAACAAAGAGAGTGGTCTTCATCACTTGTGATGGACAAACTATCAACACAACAAGAGATACGACTGTCCACACGGCTGAAGAAAGAGAGTGGTCGTCATCACTTGTGATGGACAAACTATCAACACAACAAGAGATACGACTGTCCACACGGCTGAACAAAGAGAGTGGTCTTCATCACTTGTGATGGACAAACTATCAACACAACAAGAGATACGACTGTCCACACGGCTGAACAAAGAGAGTGGTCTTCATCACTTGTGATGGACAAACTATCAACACAACAAGAGATACGACTGTCCACACGGCTGAACAAAGAGAGTGGTCTTCATCACTTGTGATGGACAAACTATCAACACAACAAGAGATACGACTGTCCACACGGCTGAACAAAGAGAGTGGTCTTCATCACTTGTGATGGACAAACTATCAACACAACAAGAGATACGACTGTCCACACGGCTGAACAAAGAGAGTGGTCTTCATCACTTGTGATGGACAAACTATCAACACAACAAGAGATACGACTGTCCACACGGCTGAAGAAAGAGAGTGGTCTTCATCACTTGTGATGGACAAACTATCAACACAACAAGAGATACGACTGTCCACACGGCTGAACAAAGAGAGTGGTCTTCATCACTTGTGATGGACAAACTATCAACACAACAAGAGATACGACTGTCCACACGGCTGAACAAAGATAGTGGTCTTCATCACTTGTGATGGACAAACTATCAACACAACAAGAGATACGACTGTCCACACGGCTGAACAAAGAGAGTGGTCTTCATCACTTGTGATGGACAAACTATCAACACAACAAGAGATACGACTGTCCACACGGCTGAAGAAAGAGAGTGGTCTTCATCACTTGTGATGGACAAACTATCAACACAACAAGAGATACGACTGTCCACACGGCTGAACAAAGATAGTGGTCTTCATCACTTGTGATGGACAAACTATCAACACAACAAGAGATACGACTGTCCACACGGCGGAACAAAGATAGTGGTCTTCATCACTTGTGATGGACAAACTATCAACACAACAAGAGATACGACTGTCCACACGGCTGAACAAAGAGAGTGGTCTTCATCACTTGTGATGGACAAACTATCAACACAACAAGAGATACGACTGTCCACACGGCTGAAGAAAGAGAGTGGTCTTCATCACTTGTGATGGACAAACTATCAACACAACAAGAGATACGACTGTCCATACGGCTGAACAAAGAGAGTGGTCTTCATCACTTGTGATGGACAAACTATCAACACAACAAGAGATACGACTGTCCACACGGCTGAACAAAGAGAGTGGTCTTCATCACTTGTGATGGACAAACTATCAACACAACAAGAGATACGACTGTCCACACGGCTGAACAAAGATAGTGGTCTTCATCACTTGTGATGGACAAACTATCAACACAACAAGAGATACGACTGTCCACACGGCTGAACAAAGAGAGTGGTCTTCATCACTTGTGATGGACAAACTATCAACACAACAAGAGATACGACTGTCCACACGGCTGAACAAAGAGAGTGGTCTTCATCACTTGTGATGGACAAACTATCAACACAACAAGAGATACGACTGTCCACACGGCTGAAGAAAGAGAGTGGTCGTCATCACTTGTGATGGACAAACTATCAACACAACAAGAGATACGACTGTCCACACGGCTGAACAAAGAGAGTGGTCTTCATCACTTGTGATGGACAAACTATCAACACAACAAGAGATACGACTGTCCACACGGCTGAACAAAGAGAGTGGTCTTCATCACTTGTGATGGACAAACTATCAACACAACAAGAGATACGACTGTCCACACGGCTGAACAAAGAGAGTGGTCTTCATCACTTGTGATGGACAAACTATCAACACAACAAGAGATACGACTGTCCACACGGCTGAACAAAGATAGTGGTCTTCATCACTTGTGATGGACAAACTATCAACACAACAAGAGATACGACTGTCCACACGGCTGAACAAAGATAGTGGTCTTCATCACTTGTGATGGACAAACTATCAACACAACAAGAGATACGACTGTCCACACGGCTGAACAAAGAGAGTGGTCTTCATCACTTGTGATGGACAAACTATCAACACAACAAGAGATACGACTGTCCACACGGCTGAACAAAGAGAGTGGTCGTCATCACTTGTGATGGACAAACTATCAACACAACAAGAGATACGACTGTCCACACGGCTGAACAAAGAGAGTGGTCTTCATCACTTGTGATGGACAAACTATCAACACAACAAGAGATACGACTGTCCACACGGCTGAACAAAGAGAGTGGTCTTCATCACTTGTGATGGACAAACTATCAACACAACAAGAGATACGACTGTCCACACGGCTGAACAAAGAGAGTGGTCTTCATCACTTGTGATGGACAAACTATCAACACAACAAGAGATACGACTGTCCACACGGCTGAACAAAGAGAGTGGTCTTCATCACTTGTGATGGACAAACTATCAACACAACAAGAGATACGACTGTCCACACGGCTGAACAAAGAGAGTGGTCTTCATCACTTGTGATGGACAACTATTATAACTATTATCCACTTCGTCCAACGGCTCTCCCTCCAGCATGTTTGGTTCCATGTTGATTGTTCAGTCCCAATTTGGCTGAATGTTCTTTCGTTCTATGAAGTGTCTCTTGCATTTAGATATGCCTGGCTGACAAAGGTCAATCCTACATATCGCGATGCAGATAAAATAACACTCCAGAACCATTTCAGTTTCTATTCATCTGAATCACACGTTTCTTCAACGCTTCAAGCCGGTTAATGGATAGGTCTCCGGACTAGTAAATGGTAGAGTGTGGGATCAAATCCTAAGTCTGGAAGGAGTGAGCTGGGCCGCAAAAGGAGGATGGAATTTTGTAGTCATTAGCAACAAATGCGCACAGTTCATCCACACCCCAACAAGGGGCATTGGTTCGACTAAAGAATGAATCTGACGATCAGATCACCTTGTGTTCGATTAAAGGATGAATCTGACGATGAGATCACATCCTGATGGACTAGGGAATGAATTTAACGATCAAATCATTTCTTGTTTGTTGAAGAGTCCAAAAGGTTTAATAGGGCCAGATACATTGACAAATGGAAAACAGAGCATACTGGTTTCACAGTAAATTATGTTTATTACCAGTTGAACAGACGAGAGCAGGTGGCAGTCTTCAGACTCAACACAGACCACAACAGACTGAGGTACCAGCTATTTAATAAACTGAAGATAGGTGCTACTGACGAATGCACCTGTGGTACAGGGAAAATGACCCCTAAACATTAGCTGCAAAATTGCCCGACATACGAGGACCAGAGAAAGCACATGTGGCCATCACCAGTGCCAATACTAGACAAGCTCTATGGCAGTGTCGACAGCCTCAGGATGACCGCTGCTTTCTTCGAACAATTTCAAGTCGACGTCTGACAGGGTTTGAAGTCGAAGAAGTGGATTTCCTGTTTGGCTGAGGTATCAGTCTAACGATCAGATCACCTGTTCAACTATGAGGTGAATCTTCTTTTTTGGCTCTCATCCTGAAAAGGACGTATGTAACTCTATTCAGGACGAGGACAGTCTGATGATGTCGCCATCTTCGCTTGGGCTGAGCAACTTACTTACTTACTTAGTGGTGAAGACATAATACAACCAACTGACTCTAGTGTACATGTTGTGAACCTCCTCGCACTGGGGGTTGCTGCAACACGATATCATGAATCACTGGTGTACGGAGCACGCTAAAATCGCAGTTTCATTTGACAACGTAGCAGACGTTTATCAACGTTTCGGTTATAAAAGATATTTTTAGTTACTGGACAAGTAAACAGTAAAATGAAAACAGCGAAGTTAGTTAAATTAATACCAGCAATTGAGGACAAGACTAAATCCTTCATAAAATTAAAAATTTGATAAATGTCGTATTGCAGGCTTCCTACATGAAGGCCAACTGTAGAGGGTTACTGTAGAGGTGGTTCCATGTTGCGGAATACCTAGTGGACGTTCAGTTATATTGGTGACCCATGGTACAGATTTCCTGTTAACAAAGCTTACTGTGGGGGTGGCTTTATGTTACAGGCTTACTGTTATGAAGCTAAGTGTAGGGGGTGGGTGTGATGTTACAGGCTTCTTGCTAGGAAGCTAACTGTATGGGTGGCCCCGTGTTACAGGCTTCCTGTAGGGGTTGTTATTTCGAATGCCTATAATGATTAAATGACGTTCAGTGGCGGGGTTGCAGTAGTTTTCCTCACATCTCGAGCGTGCTGATGAAAGTGGACCGAGGTCCTCCAGGCGGTTGTGCTATGCTTAGCTTCATCTGCGTGTCACTAGCTACTGCGGGGATCACGTCGATTCCGCACCTTGCTAGCCAGGCTGCCATGAAAACATGTTTCTAGAAAGGGCTACGAGAAAGCCGAGGTGAGGGTCTTGGCCAGTATATTTTGCCTGACCCTGACTAGCAAATCTGATTAGTATGTTGTGACTGACCAGACGTTAGTCTTCCTTCCCTAGCTGTAGTGGTGGCTCTCGTGTTACAGGCTTTCTGCTAGCAAGCTAACTGTAAGGGTAGCTCCATGTTGAAGACGTCCTGTTAGAACGCTAACTGTAGGGTTAGCTGCATGGTACAGGCTTTCTGTTAGCAAGCAAACTGCAGATGTGACTCCTCCTCGAGGACTCCCCATTTAAAGGCTAGCTGTAATAGTAGCCGCACTTCGTAGGCTTCCCGCTAAAACGCTAACTATATTGTGGTTCCAGGCTACAGACTTCTCACAAGCGACTAGATCTAGTTGCCCCCCCCCCCCCCCATGCTACAAGACTTCCAATAAGAAGACTATCTAAAGTTGTCTCCTCAAACTCTTACAAGAGTCAACATTTTACAATTACACTTGCCACTTTGCGTGAGATTGCACAATTCGATCTCCTAGTTCGTGCGTTCGTTCGCTCTCAATCTCATGCTACCAAGCCCTAACAAGGGCTTTGAAAGTCGCATCCTCTATCTGATAGAACACCTCAAGTACCAGCCCCAAAACATCCTCTCAAATTGTTCTAAATACAAAGGTGAGACTCAGGTGAAAACACCAAATTAACATAGAAACATGCCGCTGTATAAAACTCACCTGTCAATGTATGATTCTCGCAAACACACCAGGTTTTCTACCAGTCTCAAACATGCCCGGTACTTCCAAACACAAGTTTTAGAACTTCACTTAATGAAGGTTTAGCCCACGTGTGTACCTGGAGTTTCTCCCCTGTCAACTGATACCTGAATTCGATGGAAACAAACACGCCTGTTCTGTTCTATGCGTAGTCCGACACTCACAAGGTATGAACCGTCCGTCGCGGCACAGCGCGACACTTTGTGGACCGAATCTGCAGGCTCTGGTGTACTCACGCAGATGCAGACCACTCCTTTCGTGTCGTCGCTCTAGTACGACGGGGCTGTGTGTCTGCGCTCAGCCAGCTTTCGTTCTGTGAAACAATGGGGTGTGTGCAGTCGAACATGTTTGAGCGGGAGAGATGGGATTGGGATTTGAAGATAAGCAAAATAGGGAATAGCTTTCTTTACAGAGAGACAAAGGGAGGATTAAAGAGACAAGCGGGGAATAAGAGAGAAAATGAAGATTTGTGAGATTAAAATGGGATATTAGAGAGAAAAAGAGGGGATTCAAGGGAATGAGAGATAAAAAAAAGGAGTGGGTGGGAATTAGAGACCAAGAGGAAGAGAAGACTGAAAAGGTTGTTGTGGGAGAAATAGAGGATTACAAACAAAATAGAAAGAAAAAGGGAAAGAAGGGATTTAGAGAAAAAGAGATTAGAGAGAACGGGAGAGTAGAGAGAGAAAAAAATAAGATTAAAAAGGAATGTGGATTTAGAGATAAATTTGGTAGAGTGGATATGGGAATTAAAAATAAACGGTTTAGAGAGAAAAAGAGGGATTAGAGAAGATGCGATTTGAGCGGGAAAATGGATTAGGTAGTAAAACGGGATTGGAGAGAAAAGCGATTACAGAGTAAAACGGAATTAGAGAGAAACATGAATTGGAAGGAAAAGTTATCAGACTTTAGAACAAGCTTAGGCAGAAAAGGTGGATTAGAGAGTAAAATAGGATTAGAGAGAAAAATAGGATTAGAGAGAAAAACTGGATTGGATAGAAAAGTGATGAGACTGTAAAACGGGATATGAAAAGTATGGGATTAGAGAGAAAAGAGATTATAACGGAAAACGGATTAGAGTGAAATGGGGGATTAGAGATAAAACGGATTAGAGAGAAAAGAGATTATAACGGAAAACGGATTAGAGTGAAATGGGGGATTAGAGATAAAACGGATTAGAGAGAAAAGAGATTATAACGGAAAACGGATTAGAGAGAAAAGAGATTATAACGGAAAACGGATTAGAGAGAAAAGAGATTATAACGGAAAACGGATTAGAGAGAAAAGAGATTATAACGGAAAACGGATTAGAGATAAAAGAGATTATAACGGAAAACGGATTAGAGAGAAAAGAGATTATAACGGAAAACGGATTAGAGAGAAAAGAGATTATAACGGAAAACGGATTAGAGAGAAAAGAGATTATAACGGAAAACGGATTAGAGAGAAAAGAGATTATAGCGGAAAACGGATTAGAGATAAAAGAGATTATAACGGAAAACGGATTAGAGTGAAATGGGGGATTAGAGATAAAACGGATTAGAGAGAAAAGAGATTATAACGGAAAACGGATTAGAGTGAAATGGGGGATTAGAGATAAAACGGATTAGAGATAAAAGAGATTATAACGGAAAACGGATTAGAGTGAAATGGGGGATTAGAGATAAAACGGATTAGAGAGAAAAGAGATTATAACGGAAAACGGATTAGAGAGAAAAGAGATTATAACGGAAAACGGATTAGAGAGAAAAGAGATTATAACGGAAAACGGATTAGAGAGAAAAGAGATTATAACGGAAAACGGATTAGAGATAAAAGAGATTATAACGGAAAACGGATTAGAGAGAAAAGAGATTATAACGGAAAACGGATTAGAGAGAAAAGAGATTATAACGGAAAACGGATTAGAGAGAAAAGAGATTATAACGGAAAACGGATTAGAGAGAAAAGAGATTATAACGGAAAACGGATTAGAGATAAAAGAGATTATAACGGAAAACGGATTAGAGTGAAATGGGGGATTAGAGATAAAACGGATTAGAGAGAAAAGAGATTATAACGGAAAACGGATTAGAGAGAAAAGAGATTATAACGGAAAACGGATTAGAGAGAAAAGAGATTATAACGGAAAACGGATTAGAGAGAAAAGAGATTATAACGGAAAACGGATTAGAGTGAAATGGGGGATTAGAGATAAAACGGATTAGAGAGAAAAGAGATTATAACGGAAAACGGATTAGAGTGAAATGGGGGATTAGAGATAAAACGGATTAGAGAGAAAAGAGATTATAACGGAAAACGGATTAGAGAGAAAAGAGATTATAACGGAAAACGGATTAGAGAGAAAAGAGATTATAACGGAAAACGGATTAGAGAGAAAAGAGATTATAACGGAAAACGGATTAGAGTGAAATGGGGGATTAGAGATAAAACGGATTAGAGAGAAAAGAGATTATAACGGAAAACGGATTAGAGTGAAATGGGGGATTAGAGATAAAACGGATTAGAGAGAAAAGAGATTATAACGGAAAACGGATTAGAGTGAAATGGGGGATTAGAGATAAAACGGATTAGAGAGAAAAGAGATTATAACGGAAAACGGATTAGAGTGAAATGGGGGATTAGAGATAAAACGGATTAGAGAGAAAAGAGATTATAACGGAAAACG
Organism: Ariolimax columbianus; assembly: GCA_036924085.1. Lineage (NCBI taxonomy): Eukaryota > Metazoa > Mollusca > Gastropoda > Stylommatophora > Arionidae > Ariolimax > Ariolimax columbianus. Next base: position 70,984,937 of record JAVGWX010000014.1, read on the forward strand.
GATTAGAGTGAAATGGGGGATTAGAGATAAAACGGATTAGAGAGAAAAGAGATTATAACGGAAAACGGATTAGAGTGAAATGGGGGATTAGAGATAAAACGGATTAGAGAGAAAAGAGATTATAACGGAAAACGGATTAGAGTGAAATGGGGGATTAGAGATAAAACGGATTAGAGAGAAAAGAGATTATAACGGAAAACGGATTAGAGTGAAATGGGGGATTAGAGATAAAACGGATTAGAGAGAAAAGAGATTATAACGGAAAACGGATTAGAGTGAAATGGGGGATTAGAGATAAAACGGATTAGAGTGAAAAGAGATTATAACGGAAAACGGATTAGAGTGAAATGGGGGATTAGAGATAAAACGGATTAGAGAGAAAAGAGATTATAACGGAAAACGGATTAGAGAGAAAAGAGATTATAACGGAAAACGGATTGGAGAGAAAAGAGATTATAACGGAAAACGGATTAGAGAGAAAAGAGATTATAACGGAAAACGGATTAGAGAGAAAAGAGATTATAACGGAAAACGGATTGGAGAGAAAAGAGATTATAACGGAAAACGGATTAGAGAGAAAAGAGATTATAACGGAAAACGGATTAGAGAGAAAAGAGATTATAACGGAAAACGGATTGGAGAGAAAAGAGATTATAACGGAAAACGGATTAGAGAGAAAAGAGATTATAACGGAAAACGGATTGGAGAGAAAAGAGATTATAACGGAAAACGGATTGGAGTGAAATGGGGGATTAGAGCGAAAAGGGTGTTTAGACAGAAAATGAAGTAATGCTGTAAGAAGAGAAATTAGAGAGGTAAACGGGATTAGAGAGATAAACGAGGTTAGAGATAAAACCAGGATTAGAGAGATACACGGGATTAGAGAGATAATCGGGATTAGAGCTATAAACGGGATTAGAGAGATAAACGGGATGAGAAATAAAACCGGGATTAGAGAGATAAACGGGATTAGAGAGATAATCGGGATTAGAGAGAAAACCGGGATTAGAGAGAAAACCGGGACTAGATAGAAAATCGGGATTACAAAGATAAACGGGATTATAGAGATAAACGGGAATAGAGAGAAACCCGGGTTTAAAGAGAAAACCAGGATTAGAGAGATAAACGGGATTAGAGAGTGAAACGGGGTTAGAGAGAAAACGGGGATTAGGGAGAAAACCGGGATTAGAGAGTTAACGGGATTAGAGAGATGAACGGGATTAGAGAGGTAAACGGGATTAGAGAGAAAACGTGAAGTAGATATACAAACTGGATTAGAGAAGACAACGAGGGTGATGGAGGAAGGACAATGTAGCCGCAAGTGACTGAGAATGGCTACATAATATTTCAGAGTTTCGTGCTGGTTAGGGAGCTAGCGTTTCACGGCAAAGATGATCTTTTAACTTGGCCATATTACGTGAGTTTGCGTGTTTTTAACCATACTCAATAGGTCTTTATATTAGCCGACGTTTCTTTTAACGATGTCTTGAACTGCCTTGTTCGTGACGTGATTTTGGTACGAATAGCCAAGGATTCAACATAGACATCGCATCTCCACTGCACAAATTATTCACTATAGAACTGATAGAAAATGAAAAGGACAGGGGTTATAATAGATCATACAGGTAAGGTGAGTCAGCAAGTCCAGGTTATAATAGATCATACAGGTAAGGTGAGTCAGCAAGTCCAGGTTATAATACATCATAGAGGTAAGGTGAGTCAGCAAGTCCAGGTATCAGTAAAAAAAAAAGGAAATGCAATGTTATGTATGATAAAAAGAAATATTAAACATAGGAGCAAGGGAGTGAAAGTCAAACTGTATAAAGCATTAGTTAGACCTAGATTGGAGTACTGTGTACAGGTGTGGAGTCCGTATCATAGATGGGATATAAAAATGCTGGAAAGGACACACAAAATAGCGATAAAGCTGATAGTGGAATTCCAAAATTAAAGTTATGAAGAAAGAGAAAAACCGTCCTACAGTGTCTAGGAAAGAGAAGAATTCGAGGTGACAATACAGGTTTATAAAATAATCAGATAAACGGATGATTTGACTGTAACAAGTTTTTTTCTAAATTCAACCACCTACAAAAACAGGAGGACATAGCTACAAATTAACTTAAGAAAGGTCCAGAGTAGATATTAGGAAATATTCTTTTAGTCAGAGAGCGATGATTCCGTGGAATGCATTTCCACAGGAAGTAGTGGACAATTTAATGCATTTAAGAATAGATTGGATGTGTATAGCTTTCAGAACAAGGTAAAGTTAATGAAGCTGGTTGCATACAAACTGTGCAGTCTTATATGCCAGTATAAAGATGTTAAGTCAAGTCAAGTTAACTTAAGTCAAGTTACGTCAAGTCAAATTATAAGTCAAGTTAACTCAAGTTAAATTAAGTCAAGTTCAATCAAGGTGCGGTAAAGTTAAGTCAAGTTAAGTTATGTCAAGTCAAGCTCAAGTCAAGTTAAGTTAAGTCAGGTTAAGTTATAAATCTAGGTAAGTTAAGTCAATTTAACTTGATTTAAGTTGTCTGAACTTAACAAGTTAAGTTAAGGTATGTCAAGTTAAGTCATTTAAGTTATATGTCAAGTTAAATTAAGTCAAGTTAACTCAAGTTAAGTAAAGTTAAGGTAAATCACGTTAAGTCAACTTAAATCAAGTTAAGTCAATTTAAGTCAAGATAATTTAAGAACATGAGACATTTTATAACAATAAGTTAAGGTAAATCAAGTTAAGTAAAGATAAGTTAGGTCAAGTTCAGTCAAGTTAAGTCAACTTAAATTAAGTTAAGTCAAGTTAAGTTAAGAATATGATTCATTTTACAACAAGTTAAGGTAAATCAAGTTAAGTCAATTTCAGTCAAGTTCAGTCAACTTAAATCAAGTTAAGTCAAGTTACGTTAAGAATATGAGACATTTTACAACTTACGAGTTTTTTCTTTATTACGTGTGCTCGTCTCTCTGTTGTTGATTACCTCCCATACCATGCCTTCAATATGTCCAATATTTTCTCTCTCTGCCTCCTTCTTCCCTGCGATTCTACCCGCTGTCACTGCGTGTTGCAGCCCGCCCCTTCTCATGGCATGCATGACAAAGGATAACCACCTTGTCCTGATTTGTGCCATAAGCTGCTTTTGTGACAGTGACTCTTCAAGTATCCGGTATTAGCTTTCTTTACTGCCCATTAAAATCTTAACATTCCTCTCTAAAAACACATTTCTATGACCTCCAATGATCCTCGTGTCGCCTGATGAATGTCCAGGACTAGCTGCCGTAGGTCAGTATTTGTTCCAGATAACATTCACAGTGTTGTACACTCTCTCCAACTCTTTTCCATATATTCCTTGAAGGAATTATGAGTGAGGCACTTGGAGGTCACGTTGGTACTGCCAAGATAGGGGGCCGAACGATTACCAACCTTCGTTTTGCAGATGACATTGACGGGTTGGCTGGTTCAGAAGCAGAACTCCAGGAATGGGTAAGAAGACTCGATGAAACAGCTCTTGACTATGATATGGAGATAAACGCTGGAAAGACAAAATTAATTACCAACAACGCCAAAGGTTTCAACATCTGGATAAAAGCTAACGGTCAAGAACTCGAAGTGGTTGACCGTTTTAAATATTTTGGGTCGATTATCAGTGATGAAGGATCAAAATGTGAGGTGTTGGCCAGAATAGCACAGACAATAGCGGCGCTTGCACGGCTTAACAAAATCTGGCAAGATAAACGGTTAGCACTATGCACAAAAATCAGATTAATGCGTACACTGGTCCTGTCAATATTCCTCTATGCTTGTGAGACATGGACAGTTACAGCTGACCTTCAGCGAAGGATACAGGCCTTGGAGATGAGATGTTTCTGAAGACTTCTAAACGTCACATACAAAGATCGAAGTTACAAATGAGGAAATACGAGATAGAATTACAACAATAAGACCTTTTGAAGACCTCTTGGCAACTGTCAAAAGAAGGAAACTCGCTTGGTACGGTCACATATCGAGATCAAATAGTCTTTGCAAATACGATCATCCACGGAAAGGTGCAAGGCAGACGACGAAGAGGCCGGCCCAAAAAGAGGTGGGAGGACAATATATTAAAAATGGATAAATTTTCGACCAGAAGAGGCACAGGCAGCGGCCGCTGACAGAATATGGTGGCGTGGGGTTGTGAGGATGTCTTCATATGTGCCCCAACGACCTCATCGGTTACACGATGACCTGACCTGACCTAACATCCACAAATTTTCTTTCTTAATTCCAGTGATCAGATTTTGCAACACAAGAAACCTCTCATTCACTGGAAGATTGATTTTGTCTTGGCTATTCTGTTCTTTATTTCACGTGTTTCTCCCATAAGATCTTATGTGAGTGTCCGATTATTGAAATGTATAAACTTGTCAAAGCTCCGCCTCTTTCACCTTTAAACAACAATTTGTAGCTGTGTCCTTCTTAGTGACTTTCATTCCGTCTGATTTATTTTGATATAAACTGTAGCCATTATTTTTGGGTTGAATAATTGTCATGGCGACCATTTCTTTTAAGTCTGAATCATTCTGCGCTATCAACAAAGTATCAATTGACATTCCTGCATCGCCTCTATGGATCCCAAGTTTTCTTCTTTTTATGCGTTCATTCTCAATCTCGTGCTACCAAGCTCTGAACTGGGATTTGCAAGTAACAGAATGTAGTACAGATGACGGAATTCGTTGTGTCGCTAGATTACAGCTTGACTGAGACATTTGAAACCTTTCGGTCCGACACATCTGACTTACGCAGATACAATCGCTGTACAGATAGCTCAGGGCAGGGAAAAAAAGAATTTGTTAATTAATTAACCATTACCTTTTGTGACCAATCATGTGCTAATAGACTGTTATACATTTCAGAAGCCTACAATTTACGATAGCAAAACGAAAACAAATAAAGACATTTCAAAATGTACAGCATTGTCTGAACCTTACAATAACATTGCTAAAAGTAAAACAACAAATTTACGAATGCAAAATTATAAAATCCTGCAAAAGTGTTGCAAAAGTAGCTTTTGTTCAAACGATCACAATTTGCCTTCTGTCCATCTTTAATTATTTGGTAAATGTGAATATTAAAATTAGACAATATCAGAACATCCGTACCGATGAGCTCATCTGGCAGTTGGTGTTTTCTATAATGTTATGTATCCCTGCATCTATTCTTGTAACTTGAAACTTTGTAACATAGACCAAGTTCTATCCACAGATTTATACTGAGACTGTTACAACATAGACACGTTCTATCCAAACATTTATATTGAGAATGTTATAACTTAAACAAGTTATATCCAAACATTTCTATTCAGACTGTTATAACATAGACCAAGTTCTATCCAAACATGTCTATTGAGAATGTTACTTTCTGACATGTGTGGCTTTGCGTAATATTTGCAGTGTTAAACAAGTGTTGTTCTTTCAGTGTCTTCTCCATTCTTTCGCTCTGGCTTTGTAATATGTGCCTGCGTGTATTTTCAATAGTTTTTACCTGTAATGTCTTGCCATGCGTCTCTGACTCACACTGCATGCGTCCACCGCTAGGCACAGGCCTCTGTGTGAGAGAGGACAGGTGGTTAGTGAGTCTCAGCACAGGTGACACAGATTGTGGCGCTCTTTGATTGGCTGGAGTCAGTCAGCCATGACTGATCGTTGTGCACAAGGGAGCTTGTCCTGGATCAGCGGATATATAAAACGCCAGAGGCGGGCAGACAGAAGGTAATTTGCATGTGAATTGTGTAGCCAATTTGTTCTGCTCTGTTCTGGGATTGTATAAACATAACCACGCGAGCGAGGGTAGTTTTTGGTCGTAAAACGAGTGTGTGATTTCATCAGTTGCTGCATGGAGCTTTCTTGTATCTCGACATCTGATGTACACGCAAACCACCGATTTACACATATTCGATATACGTGATTTTGAAGATACGCAGAAACGGTATACGGAACCAGCATCACTATTAGGTGCCCATCACTTTCAGAAAAATAAGACCAATGCTAGTCGCTGTATATCAGTAATTGCTGGTGGGAAAATGATGTTTTACATTCCTCATCGTGCCATTTACAACTGGGTCGACTGGAGAGTACCTTCAGCGGGAGTTGAACCTCGTACTTGTGGTCTGGCGTGAATAACGAGGGCGCTACCATAACGCTGTTCAGAATCTCTCTCGATAAGCAAAACCAAAGCATATAGTTAATGGTGGATCTTGAAGGACGTTGGCTTCAGCAAGTCAATCAGTCAGTCAGTTAGTCAGTCAGTTAGTCAGGTTGTTACTAAGTCATTCAGTCAGTTAGTTATTAGTCAGTCGGTTAGTTAGTTAGTTAGATAGTTAATTAGTCAGTTAGTTGGTCAGTTAGTTAGTCAGTTGGTTAGCTGGCTAGCTAGCCAGTTAGTCAGTTAACCAGTTAGTTAGCTAGTTACTTAGTTAGCTAGCCAGTTAGTTAGCTAGTTAGTTAGCTAGTTAGCTAGTCAGTTAGCTGTTCAGCTAGTCAGTTAGGTAGTTAGCTAGTCATTCAGTTAGCTAGTCAATTAGTTAGATAGTTAGCTAGTCAGTTAGTTAGTTTGTCAGTTAGTTAGCTAATTAGCTAGTCAGTTAGTTAGCTAGTTAGTTAGTTATCTAGTTAGCTAGTCAGTTACTTAGCTGGTTAGCTAGTCAGTTAGATAGCTAGTTAGTTAGTTAGCTAGATAGATAGTTAGCTAGTCAGTTAGTTAGCTAGTCAGTTAGCTAGTTAGCTAGTCAGTTAGTTAGCTAGTCAGTTAGTTAGCTAGTTAACTAATCAGTTAGTGTGTCAGTTAGTTAGCTAGTTAGTTAGTTAGCTAGTCAGTTAGTTAGCTAGTGAGCTAGTCAATTAATTAGTTTGTCAGTTAGTTAGCTAGTTAGGTAGACGGTTGGTTAGATAGTTAGCTAGTCAGTTAGTTAGTTTATCAGTTAGTTAACTAGTTAGCTAGTTAGTTAGTTAGGTAGTCAGTTATTTAGCTAGTTAGGTAGCTAGTTAAGTAGTCGGTTTGTTAGCTAGTCAGTTAGTTAACTAGTTAGTTAGCTAGGTAGCTAGTCAGTTAGTTAGCTAGGTAGTTAGTTATCTAGTTAGCTAGTCAATTAGTTAGCCAGTTAGTTAGCTAGTCATTTAGTTAGCCAGTTAGCTAGCCAGTTAGTTAGCCAGTTTGTTAGCCAGTTAGTTAGCCAGTTAGTTAGCCAGCCCAGTTAGTTAGCTAGCTGGTTAGTTTTGTTTCCACATGCCCGTTGACCAACTCAATTCCGTCATGGTGGGTATATCCAACTCAATTCCGTCATGGTGGGTGAATCCAACTCAATTCAAGAGACAACTGCGAATGAAGATTGGCTACAATGGATCTCCAACATTATCTCTCTTTCTCTCTCTTTCTCTCTCTTTCTCTGTCTTTCTCTCTCTTTATCTCTCTTTCTCTCTCTTTCTCTCTCTTTATCTCTCGCTCAGGTGGTACACGCAGACACTGGATCTCCAACATTCCCTCTCTGTGTCTCTCTCTCTCTCTATCTCTCCCCCTGGTGGTACACACAGACAATAGATCTCCAACATTCTCTCTCTTTCTCCCTCTGGTGGTACCCACAGACAGACTGCTGCTTGTCTGATGCTATCCTCCAACTTGTAGCTTGCCTGATTTAAATCTTTCCCTCTATTTTTTTTGTTTTTGTTTTTCAAGCGTGTCATATCTTATAATGTGATCAAAATACGAGGCGTGTTCAAATGAAACCGGACCAAACTGCAACAAGTGAACATACGTACGATACACATGATACCATCACTTCACGTGTAAACAGCACATACCAACCGTCAAGTTTGCAAAATGTTATTATCCTCCGACTCATAGTTTCCTCGGCAGACCGTTGAAAACAGGGCGGGTGTGATACAGAATCCGTTCAGAGTTGATCAGCGAGCGGTGATTCGGTTTCTAACAGCTGAAGGATGTCGACCAGTTGACATTCATCGCAGAATTCAGGCAGTGTAAGGTGACAAAAGTGTGTCGAAGACAACAGTGAAGAACTGAACAACGATGTTTAAAGAAGGACGTGAGATAATATGCGCCTGACCTGGTCTCGGAAGATCTTTCATTAACTCGTGTTACAATTGATGCGCACACACTATCATCATGTAGCATGTCCTTTGAAGAACATCGCTCCCATCACAGTCTGTCTGAAAGAAACTCGTTTTCTTTCAAAATCTCCAGCCTCCGCCACAGTCAAACCCAGGCACTCCAGGATATCTTGGTGCCATTGTCTTCTCGATCTACCCCTTCCTCTTTTGCCTTGCACCATACCTTCCATCACCATCCTCCCAAGACCGTTGTGTCTCTTGATGTAACCAAAGTATTTGCATTTTCTAGCCAAAATGGAATTGATAAACCAGTTCACACACTAATACAGAAGATAAACTGTGTGATAAGGCAAAGGCAAGCAGAACTGAACAGAGGCGAAATACAGTTGTGAGACATGCACATTAAACAAATCAATTGAAAACACTATCACATATATTTAAATGGAGTGTCACTGAAGGATGTTGAAAATATAATGGACAGAAAAAAGGCAAATAGAAAAGTTTTATAATCGCTGCATAGTACAGTACATTGCCTCCTAGACATCATAGCAAGAAAAAAGCTGAGATATTTTGGTCATGTGACGAGATATGACAGTTTTGAGGTATTGAAAATGGTGCGGTGGAAAGAGAATTAATGACAGAAATCAGGGTTAGACCGTAACGTTATTTTAGTCAAAAAACAAGACATACCTCCTTGTTGAAGAACATACTGGAGGATAGGGGACAAGGCGTTGCAGGCAGGAAGCGTTTGAAGTGGGTGGATAACATCAGGAGATGGACTGGAAAAAGTAAATCAGATTGCATCATTACGGCAATAGATAAAGTTCACTAGAGATCCAATTCAGCCGATCTTCGATACGGAGATGACACGTGAACTGAACTGAAGAGACCAAACTGTCTGGACACAAGGATAAAGGTCGGCAGGGTTCTTGGCAGGAGGTCAACACCTAAGGAGATTGTGTCTGGACATTACGGACAGTCTGTGGGATGTCTTTGTATTACACGGCTCGTCTCGCCATACGCCGAGATACATTAAGAGGTACCATCATATTACGGACAGCCTGGGAATCGACCTAAGATGACTCGGCCGACTCGCCTTAAACAGTTATGCATACAGAGCTGTCATGACATTACAGACAGGTGGGGGATGTCTTTGTATCACACGGCTCGTATCGCCCAAACCGAGATGCACACAGAGCTGTCATAACATTACGGACAGTCTGGGGGATGTCCTTGTATTACACGGCTCGTCTCGCCATAAGCCGAGATACATTAAGAGGTACCATCACATTATGGACAGCCTGGGAATCGACCTAAGAAGACTCGGCCGACTCGCCTTAACCAGAGATGCACACAGAGCTGTCATAACATTACGGAGATTCTGGGGATGTCCTTAAATGATGTGGTCCAGCTTGCCCTAAACCGAGATGTATACAGAGCTGCCAAGACGAAGACAAAGACAACGTTCCAGAGAGAGTATGCCACGTCATGATTCACAAGACGCATTCGACTACATAAAACAGACCATCATCATCATGTCCTGTAACCTGGAAGGTCATTGGGGCACCATTACTGTAGATTGTTGGACCAGTTCCCGCCACTCCATTTGGATTTGTGCCAGGATAATTGTTTTAGCTATGGACATTCCCGTCCACTCTCTGATGTTGTCTTCCCATCTTTTTTTCTGCTTCCTTTTCTTACGCTTCCCAGGCACAGTACCTTGCAGGACTGCCTTGGACCCAGACGATCTTGAATCATGCCTGTACCACGTGAGCTAGCGTGCTATGGGCATCGCTGTTCGTGCCTGATGTGCTAGAACCGTCTGTATCCATCAGTGCTCCCATGTATTTCAACTGTTTAACAATTTGCAATGTTTTGCCTTTGAATCGCAATCGGAATTGTTAGGCCTTCCAGGAAGTTGACCTTCATTTTATTCGTATCTGCGCACATGTCCATCCTAAACGTTTGAGCGGTATTGTCAAGGTTTGAGATTACGTTAGCAAGCTCTTGTCCCTTCCAGCCAGCCCGGGAATGTCATCAGCATACCGAAGATTGGTGAGCGAACGACCACCTATGCTGACAGTACCAACGTGATCCTCCAGAGCTGCGGACATGATACGTTCAAGAAAAACGTTGAATAGGGTCTGTAAAAGAATACATTCTTGTTTTACACCGGTTGACGTGCGGAACCATTCCCCAGTTGCCCCGTTACGGTAGACTCCGTTGGTGGCCTGAGAGTAGAGTTTCTTAATAACGTAGGTAAACCCACACCCCATCTTATATTTTCGCACATACCAAAATCAGGCAAAAGTTGAGTAGCCAGCCTTTTGAGATTAACAGAAAAATCTAGATACACTAACAAATAGCGGAAACACAAGATTAAATAATGCGCTTGTCTTGTAGATGGGATAAAACAAGACAAGGCTTCAACCCGACAAACAAGGAAAGATAATGTACGATAACCTGTTCTTCTACGCCACTAATGATTGCTGACAGCACGCTTGCATACGTGGCTGATTCAAGAGGGGTTGCATCTCGCATAATTAGCAGCGTTCAACTGGTAACAATACCAACCATTGACGGTGGCAGAGACAAGCAGGAATCATTGAAGCGTTGAGAATATACTTGACATGGAAAAGGTAGAAGCGTACATACTTGTTTATTCTTGTGGAAGAAATTACAGTTGTGCATTTATTTATTCTTCTGGTTTCTGGGATATGACTTGAATTTTTCCGTTAGCAGTCAGCTATGGGTCACTGGCCCTGACGCTAGTAGTCAGCTATGGGTCGCTGACCGCTACAGCTGTGGGTCACTGACCGCTACAGCTGTGGGTCGCTGACCGCTACATCTATGGGTCGCTAACCACTACAGCTATGGGTCGCTGACCACTACTGCTATGGTTCGCTGACCGCTACAGCTATGGGTCACTGACCGCTACAGCTCATACACGTCTCACCAACGTGATCCACTGTAAGCACTACGCTATTAGCTCTCTTTGGAACCCATATAATTCTCAACATGTTTCTGTAAGACCACATTTTGCTGCCCCCAATGACCTCTTTGCGTGCATGTTGACGGTCATTGACTAGCTGTCGTCGGCTTTCATTCATTCCCATTGAACTATCCTTAAGCACGGCTTAACTTTGGCATGTGGGATAGACAGAGTGTTCCAATCCATGAGTTGAGGAGTCTTCTACCGTATAGAATCTAGAACGATGCATCGTCAGTATTAGCAGCGCTAAAGCAACATAAAGATGGAGAACTTGAGCCGTGTATGCATTTCCTGACACAGCTCTCAGCAGAACACCCAAGGGTGGTCATACAGTGAATCTCTTCTCACGGCAATACTGAAGACAATAAAGCTGCAGACAAACTAGCTTCCCTACAAACAAGACCTGAGTATTACGTTTTATGAGGCCAATGCTATCTTTAAAACTAACTTCAGGGAATTGGCTGATCAACATCCTGACTTCCGAAAAGAAGACATATACTTTATCTAGAGAAAAGCAAGTCGCCAACTTCAGACTGAGAACTGGACATAACAGACTCAAGGGTCATCTTTACAACAACTTGACGGTTGCGACAGATGACAAGTGTCCATGTGGGGAGCATACCATGATCGTGGAACACATCCTGCAAAGCTGCATGCTCATGCTGGAAAAAAGAGAACAACACTGGCCTCGCGAGACAGATATGAGACAAAAGCTGGAGATAAAAACAGCTCTACAAACAACGGTGTTCTTTATAAGAGAAACCAGGACTTTGATCCCAGGATGTAAGAGAAACCAGGACTTTGATCCCAGGATGTAAGAGAAACCAGGACTTTGATCCCAGGATGTAAGAGAAACCAGGACTTTGATCCCAGGATGTAAGAGAAACCAGGACTTTGATCCCAGGATGTAAGAGAAACCAGGACTTTGATCCCAGGATGTAAGAGAAACCAGGACTTTGATCCCAGGATGTAAGAGAAACCAGTACTTTGATCTGATGATAGACGAAGAAGAAGAAGAAGAAGAAGAAGAAGAAGAAGAAGAAGAATCTAGAACGCACTGTCACTCTCTTCTTTCTACGTGTGAATGACGGAGTGTTAAAATCCATGAGTTGATGAGTCTTCTACCATAACAAACTTAGAACGGACAGTGACACTATTTGTCTACATGTTATAATTGTGGTAGGTGTGCTATCCTTGCCTCTATCGCATACACAAGGTCTTCTACGTGTATACGGATTCAACGAATTGTTAATCGCTTGTTACGATACGCCTCAGTGTATCAGTGAACATATCCTGCTTACTCTTTCAGACACCACCCAGATATACGCTAACAGATCCACAATACATGAATCTTCTTTCCAACTTATTCGTCTTCGACTTCCGTGATGCTAACAAAGACAGCAGTCAGCTCGAGGCTATCTACACTTCTGCAGAGTTGTTCATGGAAGGACCATAGTTACGTCACAAACAGAAGAAGTCTTGAGATCATAGTTACATCACAAAGATAACAAGTCTTGAGACCATCTTTACGTCACAAACAGAGCAAGTCTTGAGACCATCTTTACGTCACAAACAGAGCAAATCTTGGGACCATCTTTACGTCACAAACAGAGCAAATCTTGGGACCATCTTTACGTCACAAACAGAGCAAATCTTGGGACCATCTTTACGTCACAAACAGAGCAAATCCCACGACTATAGTTTCATTACTTCCAGATACTTCCATTCCACCGTTTCAGTGCAAACAGTTTTACTCGCTTGCTTGTTTGTGTCAGGTTTTGGTCTCAGAATTGATGAAACACGTGATTATTTGGTGTCCAGATAAGTGACTTTTCCATTTCTTTCTTAACAGTTTAAATTTAGATCGTTGTTCTGTGTGTGTTTTTATTTTGCGCCAGTCGTCCCATTGCATCCGACTTCGGGGTGCATTTTATGTAAAGGTCTGCTTCCTCCTGCATTCTTAAAGGGTTTGCTTCCCCGGGGTAACGGCTGGTGCTGTGATAGGGATCGAACCCAGCACCTTCGGTTTATGGGCCGTGCCATTTAACCACTTGCCCACGCCGTCCTCTCATATTGAACATCTGATTGTCACAGTTACTCCAGAGTATTTTATGGCTGCACCAGGATTTCCTGGGAGAGCGGCCATTGTCAGGGAGTGGTGTTTTTTAGAGCTGCGCAGGAGTTCTAGGTTTGGATGGCGTTCATATTATTTTGCTAGTTTACATTTCATGTTAGGGCCCAAATGACTTTGGCTGAAAGTAGTGGTCAGAAGGGAGAGAACAAGAGGGTGGGGAGTGGGGGTTCAATCGATAAGAGAAGGTTCTTCATCATCATCAAGTCATTCAGTCAAGAGAGGGTGTGTGATCCTCGAACCCATCAAGTCATTCAGTCATGGGAGGTTGTGTGATCTTCGAACCCATCGAGTCATTCAGTCATGAGAGCGTGTGTGACTCTCGAACCCATAAAGTCATTCAGTCATGAGAGGGTGTGTGACTCTCGAAACCATCAATTCATTCAGTCATGAGAGGGTGTGTGACCCTCGAACCCATCAAGTCATTCAGTCAGGAGAGGGTGTGTGACTCTCGAACCATCAAGTCATTCAGTCATGAAGGGGTGTGTGACCCTCGAACCCATCAAGTCATTCAGTCATGAGAGGGTATGTGACTCTCGAACCCATCAAGTCCTTCAGTCATGAGAGAGTGTGTGACCCTCGAACCCATCAAGTCATTCAGTCAGGAGAGGGTGTTTGACTCGCGAACCCATCAATTCATTCAGTCGTGAGAGGGTGTGTGACCCTCGAACCCATTAAGTCATTCAGTCATGGGAGGGTGTGTGACCCTCGAACCCATCAAGTCATTCAGTCATGAGAGGGTATGTGACTCTCGAACCCATCAAGTCATTCAGTCATGGGGTGGTTTGAGGCTTTCAAATTCATCATCATATCATTCAGTCAGGAGAGCTTGTGTGACTCTCGAACCCATAAAGTCATTCAGTCATGAGAGGGTATGTGACCCTCGAACCCATTAAGTCATTCAGTCATGGGGTGGTTTGAGGCTTTCAAATTCATCATCAGATCATTCAGTCAGGAGAGCGTGTGTGACTCTCGAACCCATAAAGTCAGTCAGTCATGAGAGGGTATGTGACCTTCGAACCCATTAAGTCATTCAGTCATGAGAGGGTGTGTGGCCCTCGAACCCATCAAGTCATTCAGTCATGAGAGGGTGTGTGGCCCTCGAACCCATCAAGTCATTCAGTCATGAGAGGGTGTGTGACCCTCGAACCCATCAAGTCATTCAGTCATGATAGAGTATGTGACTCTCGAACCCATCAAGTCATTCAGTCATGGGGTGGTTTGAGGCTTTCAAATTCATCATCATATCATTCAGTCAGGAGAGCTTGTGTGACTCTCGAACCCATAAAGTCATTCAGTCATGAGAGGGTATGTGACCCTCGAACCCATTAAGTCATTCAGTCATGAGAGGGTGTGTGGCCCTCGAGCCCATCAAGTCATTCAGTCATGAGAGGGTGTGTGGCCCTCGAACCCATCAAGTCATTCAGTCATGAGAGGGTGTGTGACCCTCGAACCCATCAAGTCATTCAGTCATGAGAGGGTATGTGACTCTCGAACCCATCAAGTCGTTCAGTCATGGGGTGGTTTGAGGCTTTCAAATTCATCATCATATCATTCAGTCAGGAGAGGGTGTGTGACCCTCGAACCCATCAAGTCATTCAGTCATGAGAGGGTATGTGACTCTCGAACCCATCAAGTCATTCAGTCATGGGGTGGTTTGAGGCTTTCAAATTCATCATCATATCATTCAGTCAGGAGAGGGTGTGTGACCCTCGAACCCATCAAGTCATTCAGTAATGGGATGGTTTGTGGACCCCGACCCCATCATCAAGTCATTCAGTCATGAGACTGGTTTTGGAAGCTCACGATTATGTCATTCCATCTGTGCCTGTCATCTATCTATTCCTACATTGTGTTACAAAAGTCCATCTTGATCCTTACTATCAACCCAAAAGAGGAAGATCCAGGGCTGAGAGATGCCGTCGGAGAAGTGTGGCGGGAAAGACAATCCGTGACCGAGTCCACAACACCACTCTGAGGCAGACAGTAGGGACAGACCCAGCTAGTGCCGACATTGATGCCCAACAAATCAAGAGGTTTGGTCAGTTAGTTAGAATGCATTATGACCAGCCTGCATCAAGACCATATCATATGGAGGTCTCGGGTCTACGAGCAAGAGGCAGACCCCGACGTTGACCGCTGAGCATTTGCTGCAAAACTGCCCGACATACGAGGATCAGAGAGAGCAGATGTGGCCATCACCAGTGGCAACACTAGATTAGCTCTATGGCAGTGTCGACAGCCTCAGGATGACCGCTGCTTTTATTGAAAAAATAAAGGTTGATGTCTGACTGCGTACGATGAAGAAGAAGAAGGAGAAGACCCCGACGTCAATGGATCGAGGGTGTCTCTGACACTCTCAAGATGGTACACCTAACTACAGCACAAGTCTACCACAAGGCGATAACAAAAAACCTACACATCCAGCATCCCTGCGACGCCGTATGGCATGAACAGTGGGACAAAAGAAGAAGCAAAGGATCTGTGGTCGTCTTCAGCTCAGCATAAGTCTTCATCGCCACGGCTCTGCATGCTTGTGTCAAAAAGGTTTTTCTTGGTTCACCCTTACTTTTTTTCCTTGTGGACTGTTTTCCAAAACTGTCTTCACTGGGCCCTAATGTGCATAAGCCAGGCTAGTTGTTCTTCTTGTTTGGGGGCTTTTGAAGCAGTTTTCTTTCCTCTCACCAAAACCACTTAATTTGTCCGATGTCCATCTTCTTCTTCTTCTTCTGCGTACACAGTCAGACAGTAACCATTATTTTTTCGAAAAAAGCGGCGGTCATCCTGAGGCTGTCGCCGCTGCCATAGAGCTTGTCTTGCAGTTCCACTGGTGATGGCCACATCTGCTCTCTCTGATCCTCGTATGTCGGGCAGTTCTGCAGCAGATGTTCAGCGGTCATTTTACCAGTACCGCACGGGCATTCGTCGGTACACCCTATCTTCAATTTGTTGAATAGGTGGTACCTCAGTCTATTGTGGCCAGTGCGAAGTCTGAAGACAACGACCTGCTCTCTTCGGTTCAACTGGTAATAGGCATCGTTTTTGGTGTAACCAGTATGTTCGGTTTCCCATTTGGTCATGTATCTGGCCGATGTCCATCTCACTTTATTCATCTTTCAGTAATCATCATCATGTAGCATGTCCTTTATAAAACGTCGCTCCCATCACAGTCTGTCTGAAAGAAGCTCTTCCCTTTGCCAAAACTCCAGCCTCCGCCACAGTCATACCCAGGCATTCCTGGATATCTTGGTGCCATCGTCTTCTTGGTCTACCCTTTCCTCTTTTGCCTGGCACCATACCTTCCATCACCGTTCTCTCAAGACCGTTGTGTCTCTTGATGTGACCAAAGTATTTACATTTCTAGCCAAAATGGAATTGATAAGCCAGTTCTCCTCTATGCTCAACTCTTGCCGAATGTCTACATTTGTCTTTTTCTCCGTCCAGGGTATTCTGAGGATCTTTCTGTAACATTTTGACTCGAAGGATTCGATTCTTTGTCTGGAAGTTTTCGTAATCGTCCATGATTCGCAGCCATAAGCTGCCACATGAAAAACACAGGCTCTCAAGACTTTTACTTTTATCATTTTGTTGGTGCTCTGCCATAATTTCTTCAGGCTGTTCAGTCTCTGCATTGTCATAGCTAGTCTTCTTCTGATTTCTTTCGAGCAGTCACCATTTTTGTCGATTCTGGAGCCCAGATATTCAAAATGTGTGACCTGATCTATTTCCTCACCACCCACTGTAAATTTATGATGACATTGCGTTTTGTCGGTGGTCATTATCTTTGTTTTGTTTATGTTTATAAACAGGTTTTGATCTTCACTGTGTCCATTTACGGCTGAAAGTAGCTGGTCTATCCTTTCTGCACTTCTTGATAGTATCACTGTGTCTGCGTATCATAACTCTGGAATCTCGTACACGCCAATCGTAAATGTATCACAACTTTTAATGTTCTCGTCTTCTCTAACATTTCTCATTATACATTCCGCATATATGTTGTATAGATAAAGTGAGAGGATACATCCCTGCCGGACTCCCTTTTGTACTGCGAACTAATCTGATGTTTGCCCAGATACTCGGACAGCGGCTTGTTGATCTTGGTATAATGTTTCAATGAGTAGTATAATGTGCACAACCATATCTTAAATGCGTCATTGTATCCATTTCTCTTTTATTCATTGTCCATTTTTCAGAACAGTACAACACCATAGACTAGACATTTGTGGTTAGGATTTTTTTCCGGTGCGTCATACTAATACTACCTGATATCATGACTCTCCGTTTCTCTCTAACTGTCTCTCTGTTAACCCATGGCTCTCCGTTTCTCTCCAACTGTCTCTCTGTTAACTCATGACTCTCCGTTTCTCTATAAATGTCTCTCTGTTAACTTATGACTCTCCGTTTCTCTCCAACTGTCTCTCTGTTAACTCATGACTCTCCGTTTTTCTCCAACTGTCTCTCTGTTAACTCACGACTCTCCGTTTCTCTCCAACTGTCTCTCTGTTAACTCACGACTCTCCGTTTCTTCCCACCTGTCTCTCTGTTAACTCACGACCCTCCGTTTCTCTCCAACTGTCTCTCTGTTAACTCATGACCCTCCGTTTCTCTCCAACTGTCTCTCTGTTAACTCACGATCCTCGGTTTCTCTCCAACTGTCCCTCTGTTAACTCACGACACTCCATTTCTCTCCAACTGTCTCTATGTTAACTCACGACACTCCGTTTCTCTCCAACTGTCTCTATGTTAACTCACGACACTCCGTTTCTCTCCAACTGTCTCTCTGTTAACTCACGACACTCCGTTTCTCTCCAACTGTCTCTATGTTAACTCACGACACTCCGTTTCTCTCCAACTGTCTCTCTGTTAACTCACGACACTCCGTTTCTCTCCAACTGTCTCTCTGTTAACTCACGACCCTCCGTTTCTCTCCAACTGTCTCTCTGTTAACTCACGACACTCCATTTCTCTCCAACTGTCTCTATGTTAACTAACGACACTCCGTTTCTCTCCAACTGTCTCTATGTTAACTCACGACACTCCGTTTCTCTCCAACTGTCTCTCTGTTAACTCACGACACTCCGTTTCTCTCCAACTGTCTCTCTGTTATCTCACGACCCTCCGTTTCTCTCCAACTGTCTCTCTGTTAACTCACGACACTCCGTTTCTCTCCAACTGTCTCTCTGTTAACTCACGACTCTCCGTTTCTCTCCAACTGTCTCTCTGTTAACTCATGACCCTCCGTTTCTCTCCAACTGTCTCTCTGTTAACTCACGACCCTCCGTTTCTCTCCAACTGTCTCTCTGTTAACTCACGACACTCCGTTTCTCCCCATCTGTCTCTCTGTTAACTCATGACCTTCCGTTTCTCTCCAACTGTCTCTCTGTTAACTCACGACCCTCCGTTTCACTCCAACTGTCTCTCTGTTAACTCACTTCTGATTCTTATTTCTCAATGTATTTTCCGTTATGATTTGACCCTGATGTCGGACACTCGCTCGATTTGTTTCTTTCGATAGTTACCTTTACTTTCGTTATTTCTTGGGTCTTGATCATTATTTTTGTGTTTTCTGTGTTTATTTTCAAGTAGTTAGCTTTTGGTGTTTTCTTAATTGTTTTGTGCAGTGTCTTTGCCTGGTCATCAACATATAATATTTCCTTCATTTAATCGTCTTTTATCTTTACTTCCAGATTGCATTACATCACGGGCCGTCACATTGATAGGAAACGGTGGGCGATCGAGTCCCGCAAGTATCAATCGACACCGGGTCTCAGGGAAGGTGGGAACAGATTGCCTGTATCCTTAGTTACTTCCAGTCTTTAGTAGTTACCTCCAGTTTCGAGATCTTCTTGCCACTAGTGCAAGGTAGTTCTGGACCAGAGAGTGAGGTTGTTGACCAACACAGCTTATTGCTCACTCAAATCCAAATGCAGGGCAAGTTACAACATCAAGACACAATCACCTGATGATGCTGCCATCTTCACTTGAGATGGGCAAGTCTCGGATGTCAAATTGACTGAAGGGAAATGACAAGATCACCCAATGGTTCACGCAGTGTGAGTCTAAACGTCACATTAACAATTCGCTACAATCCGTGTACAAATAATCTTTGCTTTATATTTTATCAACCCCCCCCCCTCCCCTCCCACCCCCCACCCCCCTGCACCACCCCACGTAGCGTTTTCAGCTTTTAAATTTATTTGCTAACATCTTTCATTTGTCCACATTTCGCCCCTTTCCCTAGCGCCTGTTATCTCCTTTCAAGACGTCAATAAAGCACCACGGAGATCATCTAACGCCATTGAAATTCAAAACCTGTGTAATCAATTTCCAGAATGGCGATTATTGCCTCTCATTGTTGTGATCAAATTTGGAATCGGAACGAATCTCTCACTGGGGCCTCACTATCCAGCTGTCGTGGCATCGATTCCAGAATGCGTCTTTATTCTGTTTGGGCCCGCGCGAACATAAAATGGCCATCACATTTTTGTGACGGGTCACGCGCTGAATCAGGCCTGTCTCATCCAAACTGCAAGCTATTGTTTCTGACTTTCCTTTTGTTCATTTTTTACTTTTCAATCTTTGTGCCCTTTTTATTTGTGTTCTTCATCTACTTCTTTCTCGTCGCCCGCTCCTACGTCCTCTTCATCAATTTCATCGCCCATGTCGTCTTCTCCTTCTACCTCCTCATTATTGGGAGGATGACTAACGTCTGGTCAGGCAAAACGTACTGGCTAAGACCCTCACCTCGGCTTCCTAGTTACCCTCCATGGAAACGGGCTGTTGTCCTGACAGCCTAACTAACGACGTGAGGGATCCACGTGATCCCTACTGTAGTGAGCGACACGCAGATGCACCCAAGCAAATACCAACCGCCTTTAGGACCCCGGTTCACCTACATCAGCACGCTCGGGAAGTGACGAAAGCTACTGCAACCCGCCACTTAACGTCCTTTTTAGGGCGCACAAAAGAGCGGCCTACTCATTGTGGGCATTCGCAAATAACAACAATAACAACAATAGCAACAATATCGACAATTAACAACAATAACAACAATAACAACCTCTTCATTATCGACTTCTTCAATTACGTCTGCTTTATCTAATTCATTGTGAAGTTATTGAGCAGGTCTAGTGGTAAGGAACTTGCACCTAAACGCGATGAACGGAAAGGCATGAGTTAGAGCCCACGTTTCAAGCGACCCCTCGTCTCAAAGACGGTGGGACCAGATTGGCTGCATTCTGAATTAATTCCAGTCCTCTTGACTTATGCCTTGCCACTGGCCAAAGGTAGCTCGGGACCAGAGAGTGAGGTTGATGACGAACGCAGTTACTTCCTAACTATAATCGAAACACAGTGCGTTACATTATCATTACAAAAACCGTCTGATAATGTCACACCATCACCTACGATAGGCAACTTCCTTTAAGTGGGGTCCTGAAACAAATCTAAGTAGAGAAGAGGTTTCTGAAGGAGATCAACAAGAGAAGAAAATACACTATTTTGGTCATGTCAAGTGACATGGCAGTTCGTTGAAGGTTATACTGGAGGGAACAGTAGAGGGCAATACAGCCAGAAGACGGTAGAGGTATGGATGGATAGACACCATCAGGATGTGGTCGGCACACAGTCTGACTGAGTGTACAGATGGACAGACAACATCAGGATGTGATGAGGACACAGTCTGAGTGTACCGACCTGGCACGGGTCAGAGGTAGACAGGGAACCATTTCCGTCAATCTCCGACGAGGAGACGGCACTTGATGATGATACGTATCTATTACACAATTTAATTATTACTGTTTTTTTCCGAATCATTTATTTTCATTATCAATAGCACCATCGTTTCGATTCTCTTCTATTTCTTCCTCTTCATTACTTTTTCATATTTGTTCAATATCTCTCCTACTTCGTATTTCGTCCAGTAAATGAGGCTATGGCGTTATACAAGTTCACTTAAGGCTGCCCCATCGGTGAATGCCAACCTAACAACCAGTTTCATTTGACGTTTATGGAACACCTTCTGCCTTCCAACTACTATCATCTTAGCCTGACTACACTAGCACATCCCGTTTCTAGAGCCATCTCTTTGATACGGAATAGGATCTTAGCAGCTATTGTTCACTGACCCTGATGCAAGCAGCTGGATTATGTCAGCTTATAGCCCCGTACATGTATGTGAGTGACAAAGACTTGAAAAGAATCACTGCCACACCGAGATCAGTGTGATCTTAACCCTCTGTGGTAGAATACTCCCCAATTAAAAGCAATGGACACCCTGCACGTTCAGTTGTAGTATCCATTTGTTTTTAAAATTGGCAAAAACTCTAGAAATTATACGCTACAGACTGGAAATTAGTGGTGTTTTCTTGATAAGAAAGGGTATAAGATTGGAAATTGGGCAGTTCAAAGTCTGGGAACAGCTAGCCCTTACACCGGGAGTGGGGAGGGGGTTTGGGGGGATGTGTAACAGACATAATTGCAATAGTAACAATGTAAAAGCTGTTTATTAAAGGCTACTGTTATTATCATATAAAGCGCATAACGTGGAGCGTGCAGCCCAGTCGACATTGAGCTGGCTTGCTAACACTGGAACTACACCGCGCCAGAGTTCGAAATCACGGACGGACAGAAACAAAATCCGGGCGTGTTTCGTTCCCGGAACGACCGTTCCCCTAGTTGACCCAGCTGTAAATGGATACCTGGCGTATGAGTTGGGGAAGATATAAACAGCAAGGAAGGTAACTGACAACCCCATCTAACGTATGTGGTGGCGTAGTCCATAAAGAGTTATCTTCATCCCGCACAGCAACGGTTGCTGTGGGATACACCGTTACCATTATAACATATCAGCAATTTTGTTCCCATTAATTGTATGAATGTACAAAAATTGGGAAAAAAATATTTTATTACATACATCAGATCTAAAGACTGGGTCCTTACCGCCCGAACAATAATTATGAAATTATTAATAATAATAAAATAATAATTAAATAGTAATTTAAAAAAATAATCATTATCATCAAGTGCCCTGCCGGTTGGCGTTCGCGATCACGAACCTGCATCCGCTTCTATCACGTGTGTCGTTTATCAACTCTGTTGATGATTGTCGCCCGTGCCTTTCTCTCAGGCTGTCCAACATCTTCTCTATCTGCCTTCCTCTTTCTCTCAGGCTGTCCAACATCTTTTCTCTCTGCCTTCCTCTGTCTCTCAGGCTGTCCAACATCTTCTCTCTCTGCCTTCCTCTGTCTCTCAGGCTGTCCAACATCTTCTCTCTCTGCCTTCCTCTGTCTCTCAGGCTGTCCAACATCTTCTCTCTTTGCCTTCCCCTGTCTATCTGTCCTGCTATCTTTCCCATTGTCACGACGTGCTTCAAGCCGACTGTTCTGATAACATGCCCAAACAAAAGGATGGCTGTCTTGTTCTGATCCTTGTACTAAGTTGACTGTTTGTCTGTGCTTCCTCGAGTGCTATATCAGTCTTCCTTGCAGTCTATAGAATCCGCAGCATTTTTCTGTAAAACAACATCCGCGTTGCTTCCAAAGATTTTTACGCTTGCTTGTTAATTTTCCATGATTCACCGTCATATGTTAGTACTGGTTCCACGTAGCATCCAAGAACTCTCTATCTCTCAGTTCCAGCGACGAGGTTTTGTTGTACAATATTCCCTTCATGGTCTGGAAGACCGATTTTGCTTGTTCTATTCTGCATTTTATTTCGTAATTACATCTCCCATCTGATGTTATGTTTGTGCCCAGGTATTTAAACCTGTTAACTTGTCCCATTTGCTTTTACTCAGCATTTTGGTGAGCCCGGTTTCTTAGTCACTACCATCACCTCCAATTTCTTTATATTGAAGATGAAGCCTGTGTTTTAACTTTGTTGAACTACCAAATAATAATAAAATCATAATAACATATAATAATTATATCGCAAAAGTAGAAACCTCAAAATGCAGAACAAGGAAGCACAATATTAGATCACTTTTACTTGAGTGTGTTTTCTTTCTGACTGACTGACTGACTGACTGATTGACTGACTGACTGACTGACTGACTGACTAACTGATTGACTGACTGACTGACTGACTGACTGACTAACTGATTGACTGACTGACTGACTGACTGACTAACTGATTGACTGACTGACTGACTGACTTCTTCTGCGTACATTCTCAAACTCCCGCTACCGAGTCCTGAAAAGGGCTTTGAAACTAGTATCATGTGGTCCAGAAAACGGAAGGAGTTGTTTCAATAATTTACAGCTTGACTGCGATATTTGCCTCTTTCTGTGCGACACATCCGTCTTCGGCAGGACTGACTGTCTATCTGTCTGTCTGTATGTCCATCCGTTCGTCCGTCCGTCCATCCATCTATCCATCTGTCTGCCTGCCTGCATGTCTGTCTATCTATCTATCTATCTATCTATCTATCTATCTATCTATCTATCTATCTATCTATCTATCTATCTATCTATCTATCTATCTATATATATATCTATCTATCTATCTATCTAACTGTATGTCTGCGTTGTGTGGAGGAGAGCTCTTTAATTGTTTAAGGCAGCTTTGTGTGGAGGAGAGCTCTTTAAGGTGTCAAGATAGCTTTGTGTGGAGGAGAGCTCTTTCAGGTACCAAGGCAGCTTTGTGTGAAGAAGAAATATGTAAGGTGTTAAGGCAGCTTTGTGTAGAGGCTATCATTCGAGGATCTGTGCTCAGTACGCCTTTTGCTAAGCATATAACGTTCTTGTCGGATATGTTCGGATGTCTGTGCTACCTGCCCGCACGTACATTTGGGTGATGGAGCCAATTTTAGCAGGTGTAAGTGGCTATTCAGTCCGTTATCATTTGTTCTCATGAGACACAGGCTCGCTTGTTCTGGTCGATTTAGTGCGACACGCCCTTGCACTATTCTGCCGTCACAAACTCG
This sequence comes from Ariolimax columbianus, assembly GCA_036924085.1. Classification (NCBI taxonomy): domain Eukaryota; kingdom Metazoa; phylum Mollusca; class Gastropoda; order Stylommatophora; family Arionidae; genus Ariolimax; species Ariolimax columbianus. Next base: position 71,009,078 of record JAVGWX010000014.1, read on the forward strand.
GGAACGCACAGATACATACCGAGAGGAACTAGGGCTTTCACTTGGTAAATTCCCAGAAGAAATGAGATGGACAAATTTCACGTCACTATAACTCACAGTTGGAGGGCTTAATTTGTTAATTACCTCGGGAACCAAAGGTAGGAGAGATCTAAAAATCGTTGCGTTGATGGGGAAATTCCGGACAGAATAAAGTTTGAAACTTTCACGACGTTAGAGTTTAACGTCGCCGAGTGTTATTTTTTGGCTAGACGGACAAACACATTCATGTATTTTAATTATTAGAAGATAGATTTCAAATGTAAATTTTCATGAAATCATGCACAAAAGTTTTTGAGATAAATTTACTAACACACTTAAGAGACTTCAGCAACTTTTATTAAATAGGATGGCCAATTCCTTTCCTCACTGCCTTTTCTTTTTCTGAGTCATATGTCAGGTACCCGTTAACAACTGGGTCGAATGGAGCGTACCGATATTGGCATTTGTGCGGTGTAACTCTGTAATGAAAAGCATGTACTAGGTCTCTACTTTATCTGAGGTGGAGTGAGTAGAGTCATTCCGAACCATCTTGTCTTCACTAACATGTGCATCCAGTGCTCAATTTCTCACAAAGTGAGCTGGAGCGTATTGACACTAGGATCGAAACCGGTCCTCAACTTTGAAAAGCATATTATGTAGCTAGTCAGACCCTACAGACAGACACAGGCAGGCACAGGCAGACACAGATAAACAAGCACATACAGAGAATCGAACACTTCATCCCTTGCGACAGTGTGTGAGTTTGAGGCCACCTTTCCCACGATCGTTATAATGAGTAGGATTCGTCACAGATGACGTACCCGGAAATACCTCTACTTATTTCCGGTAATTGTCTGAACAGTCGACTAACATTACAAGTTCAAGGCAATCCAACACCAAACATTTAACGACTTTCAGGAAACCATTAGATCCACGGAGGAGGCCAGTGGCGTAACTACATTGGATGAGGCCAACAGGCACTAATTAGGTTGGGTGGGCGGTGGTGTGAGCGGGTCCTATATATATATTTTTATTATAAAACGTAATCAATAAACACTATACATTATAAATTGAAGAAATACACAGATATACTAGATGGAATGAAGAACAATACATAAATATTAGATACATTGAGGGGATCAAGATGCAGAGCAGCAAATGAGCTGCAGTGGTCAGCGACCCATAACTGACTGCTAGCGCCAAGGCCAGCGAACCAAAGCTGCCAAGACCCTTCTACAACTCCATGCGGTGATCCTGGATAACAGGCTGCAGCAGGGCAGACTGGCTAAGGAGAAGGTATCGAAGCGGGAATGCTAATCCGGTACTCAGAAAATGCTTGCTGAAGTCGGATGTGTTGAATCGAAAAGTGCAAATATCACAGTCAATCTGTAAACTACGACACAACGCATTCCGTTCTCTGGACTACATTCTGCTACTTAAGCCCTTTCAGGGTTTGGTAGTTGGAGATTGAGAACGATCGAAGAAGAATAAGAAGATACATTGAGAAAAAATAAAAACAATATTAGATAAGTTGAGAATAAACACAAAAACGTTAGAAAAAAAAACACAGAAATTGAGAAAAAACAAAAACAATAGAGGAAAAACACAAAAGTATTACATAAATAGAATTAAACAAAAACGATTTTGAAAAAAGAGAGAAACAAACAAATTAGATAAATTGAAGAAAACAAAAATATTAGATAAATTGAAAAAAAAAATAAAAATATTAGATAAATTAAAGAAAAACGCACAAAATATTAGATAAATTGAAGAATTACACAAACACAAAATTAGATATATTGAGGAAAACAAACACAATATTATATAAGTAATAGAAAAACAAAAATATTAGATACACTTAAGAACAGAAAAAATACTAGTTACATTGAGGAACAAAAACACATAAATTGAGGGAAAACACAAAAACAATAGAGAAAATAAAAAAAAAAGGAAAAAACACAAAAACAATTTAAAAAAACAACAACAAAAATATAGAAAAAAGACAAAGATATTAGAGGAAACACACAAAAACAATATAAGATAATTTTAGGAAAAAACAAAAACAACGTTAGAGAAGTAGATGAAAAAATGTCCAAGGCACTACAATACCCCCACCCCCCCTCCCCGCTAAAAAAAAAAACAACAAAAGAAACAGCGCCAGATATCGACAGTTTTAAAGAGAGAATATGCGACAAAGGTGGAAGTAAAAGACGCTGGCAGTTTTTGAACAAGGAGAAACATATGGATAGTGGAGACAGGGTCAATTAACGCTGTCATAGATATATTGGATGGGCATAGTTAGTTATTGATCAAGTGAATGTAAAATAAACCGGTTGTATACATACTCTGCGGAGTCTTCTAAGCCAGTTTGAAAACGTTAGGTCAAGTTAAGTCAAGTCAAGTCAAGTCCAGTCAATTTAAGTCAAGTCAAGTTAAGCTCAAAGTTGTTTATATAATTTTAAGTTGTATAACCCAGTTTATGTCCTCTGTTCAACTGACAAAATATTCCCCATAATTGGCGAAGCACCAATTGAGACACTTAGATGTGTCGCATCATAAATTGAACAAGAGAAACAGGCAAAGGACCGAAGAGTGTTTGTACACCAAAAACGCAGTGCGCAAGACTGACATCTAAACGCTCAACACTGCCCCAACAGACCAGTCCAAGAAAACGCTGTATCGACAAAAGTATTGAACTGGCCCAGTTTGCCTGGATGGAGATGTGCATGGACATCACTTGTCTTACACAACAATGAAGTCACTAAATAGGCTCCAAACTGGTGTATGGCGATGTAGGAAGAAACTCAAAGAGATGGAGGATACAGGGATGACGAGACATGCAGCACAAAACCCAGGTCACCTGATCATCAGCTCAAACCTTCTGGAAACATGAAATATGGATGAAATATTGAAGGTAATCTGCGTGGCTGAGCATTGCAGATATGATGTCTGACGTGGTGCCCAGGACAGGAGAAGTTAGTTGTGGTGCCAAGGATGGGAAAAGTAAGTCGTGGTGCCCAGGATGGGAAAAGTAAGTCGTGGTGCCCAGGATGGGAAAAGTAAGTCGTGGTGCCCAGGACAGGAGAAGTTATTTGTGGTGCCAAAGATGGGAAAAGTAAGTCGTGGTGCCCAGGATGGGAAAAGTAAGTCGTGGTGCCCAGGACAGGGGAAGTTAGTTGTGGTGCCAAGGATGGGAAAAGTAAGTCGTGGTGCCCAGGATGGGAAAAGTAAGTCCTGGTGCCCAAGACAGGAGAAGTTATTTGTGGTGCCAAGAATGGGAAAAGTAAGTCGTGGTGCCCAGGACAGGGGAAGTTATTGTGGTGCCAAGGATGGGAAAAGTAAGTCGTGGTGCCCAGGACAGGGGAAGTTAGTTGTGGTGCCAAGGATGGGAAAAGTAAGTCGTGGTGCCCAGGACAGGCGAAGTTAGTTGTGGTGCCAAGGATGGGAAAAGTAAGTCGTGGTGCATAGGACAGGGGAAGTTAGTTGTGGTGCCAAGGATGGGAAAAGTAAGTCGTGGTCCCCAAGATGGGAAAAGTAAGTCATGGTGTCCAGGACAGGGGAAGTTAGTTGTGGTGCCAATGATGGGAAAAGTAAGTCGTGGTCCCCAGGATGGGAAAAGTAAGTTGTGGGGCCCAGGACAGGGGAAGTTAGTTGTGGTGCCAAGGATGGGAAAAGTAAGTCGTGGTCCCCAGGATGGGAAAAGTAAGTTGTGGGGCCCATGACAAGAAAAGTAAGTTGTGGTACCAAGGATGGGAAAAGTATGTCGTGGTGCCTAGCATTGGAGAAGTAAGTCGTAGTGCCCAGGACAACGGAAGGTATATTATATAGTAAAGTAAATTATCTCAAGGTATACCCGCAGCCTGTCTAGCGCCATCTATACCGCTCTGCTAACTACATAACCAAGGCGACACAGTCCTCTGTTTTGCGACATATTCTCTGTGAGGCGAGAATCCCTAGAATAACTTAAATTTTGGCCGACCAACGGCTGTTAATCTTACTCTTTTCATTGGCAGCTGCCAAGGGATTTTGAACGTGCGCGCCACTGTACACGGGTGTCTGATTTCACTACTAAGAGATCATGGACATTTTCTGAGATGATCTGCTTAAAATGTCTCGACCTCCAACATCCAAGGCGAACACCTTACCTCCAGACCACTGTGTCCTATTTGCATTACACAAGTAAAATGTACACCCTCTACACGTGATAATGGGCTTAAGGTTTTCCCTTTGGCCAGGATTGAAGTAATCCTGATTGTCGTCCTTTCAAACAATGATTCCGCGCGTGAGAGAAGCGTTTGATGAGCAGAGTGGAAGAGCAACTCATTATTACAGGTCACAGCAGGAACGAATCACCTCTGCATGTTTTTCTATTCATCCGTGATTTCGATACCTGGCGCGCTGAAATCCCAGTCTTAGCCAGTCAGGCCACTGTCGACTAGGTTATACGCTCCACTTGCTAATACAGATATTCTAAAAGGACTGGATATCGAGGAAAATTAGCTAGAAAACAATATCTTGCCCAGAAAGCTAAAATATGTTTGCCCATCAAACGACATAATGGTCTAGATATAAGATACTGGTTGGTATATTGCCTGAAACGTGGGGCAAGGCCAAATCGAGGAGAAAACACAAGACATCACAGTGGTCCTGAAGGTGACAGCGAGTGAGGCGGCAGTTCTGGCTAGAGAGCGTGAGTCTTACAGATCGGATGTTGTGAGAGCGACATTCTGTGGGAGTTCTGACTAGAGATCGTTTTACAGATCGGCTGTTGTGAGAGCGGCGTCCTGTGGAAGTTCTGGCTAGAGATCGAGAGTCTTACAGATCGGCTGTTGTGAGAGCGGCGTCCTGTGGAAGTTCTGGCTAGAGATCGAGAGTCTTACAGATCGGCTGTTGTCAGAGCGGCGTTCTGTGGAAGTTCTGGCTAGAGATCGAGTCTTACAGATCGGCTGTTGTGAGAGCGGCGTCCTGTGGAAGTTCTGGCTAGAGATCGAGAGTCTTACAGATCGGCTGTTGTGAGAGCGGCGTCCTGTGGAAGTTCTGGCTAGAGATCGAGAGTCTTACAGATCGGCTGTTGTGAGAGCGGCGTCCTGTGGAAGTTCTGGCTAGAGATCGAGAGTCTAACAGATCGGCTGTTGTGAGAGCGGCGTCCTGTGGAAGTTCTGGCTAGAGATCGAGAGTCTTACAGATCGGCTGTTGTGAGAGCGGCGTCCTGTGGAAGTTCTGGCTAGAGATCGAGAGTCTAACAGATCGGCTGTTGTGAGAGCGGCGTCCTGTGGAAGTTCTGGCTAGAGATCGAGAGTCTTACAGATCGACTGTTGTGAGAGCGGCGTTCTGTGGAAGTTCTGGCTAGAGATCGAGAGTCTAACAGATCGGCTGTTGTGAGAGCGGCGTCCTGTGGAAGTTCTGGCTAGAGATCGAGAGTCTTACAGATCGGCTGTTGTGAGAGCGGCGTCCTGTGTAAGTTCTGGCTAGAGATCGAGAGTCTTACAGATCGGCTGTTGTGAGAGCGGCGTCCTGTGGAAGTTCTGGCTAGAGATCGAGAGTCTTACAGATCGGCTGTTGTGAGAGCGACGTTCTGTGGGAGTTCTGGCTAGAGATCGGGACGTGTGAGGACAAGCCCGGTAAAATGCTTACTGCTCGCAGTCAGGGTATACAGATGCTCTGTTTCCTTCAGTTTTTAACTACACCTGCATTCAAATATCCTTTCACTTCACAATGTAATGTTTTATTTAAATAGAGCACATGGACAAGGAAAGGCTAACAATAGCCGACACACATAATCTGATACAACAACAAAAATCGACGCGTATAATGAACAACAGCACAATTATTTGTTCCGTTTAGCAACTGGTGGACAAATACAATAGCACATTTTACGTTTTGTTCAGGTTGTAAAAAAGACGAATCAAAACGTTGACAGCGCGTGAAAATCTATCAAAGACCGGGAGATCTTGGAACAAACCTAGGCGATACCATTCGGTTCTAGATAATCAAATTAATCATGCACGTGACGGTCGAGAGACAAAGGCAGGTTGAATTAAATATGGCCATTGGCGTACCAACAGTACTTCGCTCCTCGGGGCGAGAAATATCAACAGGCGTAAATTCAACACGTGAAAGGTATGCGATGTATGCTTAAGTCAAACTCTGAAAAATATGTTTAAGACAGAAATGGTATTATTTGAAAGATATATTATTTTGCAGGGTTCTTGTGCGTTAATTTACCCATTCTGAAATGTTATGCCATTCAATGACCACACGGGTTTCCGTACAAAAATAATTATAAGTGTCTATCTATCAGGGTGCAGTTTTGTTGTTTTTGTGTGGGGCCCTAAAAAGGATCTTGATGCTGGTTTGTGGGTTTTGTGGGCCCTGAAAAGGGCCGTGAGGGGAACAGATTACCAAGGATCGCTGAAGCTATGCACATATTAGAACATACATATGTTGTTCGTTCGTAGCGAACGTGCAGAATGATTCACTGTTGTTTTTTCGGAAAATCCTGCTGCTGGCTGCATTTTGGCCATTGTTCAAGGGAGAGAACACCGAAGGGGGACATGGGTACTGGCTTAGATAAGGCTTGGTCTTAGCGTTTAACCACAGCCTACTGTATATACAGGCCTTCTGACTAGAGGAGAAATCCTTTTCAAACGTCACATCCTACGTCTGGCCAGATTACGAAATGTGTATGTGTCAACTATCAGTGCAATTAAAATAGCGTGTTCGGGTAACAAAGATGGATATGCAGTTGGTTTCAGGGCATGATTCTGTGAAGGATCGTTCTAAACAGTGCTTGTTGTGTTTTCTACAGTTAATTAGTTTTATTTTTCTGTGTGGAGTATGGATTGATTATAAACATTTGCACAACATGAGTTCCGTTATTTAGTCGGCGGTGGAGTGTGGCGTTTCATTGGGTATTCCCGATGTGTCAGACAGCCTATCTAAAATAGGCCATGGTATAACTAAAACTTGCTATGTGTGCACCGAGTGTGCCATACTTAGCCATAACTAAAACTTGCTATGTGTGCACCGAGAGGGCCATACTTAGCTAGATTCAACGTATTCATTCTGGTGTATGTATTATTCTTGAGAGGACCTATTTGTAAATATAATAGTAGTAATAATAATAATAATAATTCGTTCATCTTTGTCGATGAGTACCACTATCATCATCCCATGTCATACTGCATCGTTGAGTGTGTTAGCGTTTGAGATAATCCAACCCAATGCAGGCGGGGAAAGTTCTATGTCACGACTGGTAAACATAGTCCGCAGATGTCCCTGTTCTAGACTTCCATATTGCGGGTCTATCCTGGGCTACCTGAACACAAATGCCCTCAATGATTTCAACACCCTTAATGACAGTGCTCTTCTAGTTTGAAAGACTTTGAGCCAGGGTTTCCCAGGTGCCAGTATCTGTTTGACATCACTTAAAGGACTCCTTTAGACCGTCCTGGAAACGAATTTGTGGACGTTCCTTTAATCGTTCTGCTTCACTCAGAAGCCTCTTTAGAAGCATCTCGCTAGATATTCGACCAAGTTGACCAGCCCATCTCAGTTTAGCCTCTTTAGAAACATCAGGCTAGACATTCGAGAAAGATGACCAGCCCATATCAGTTTAGCCTCTTTAGAAACATCTGGCTAGACATTCGAGAAAGATGACCTGCCCATGTCAGTTTAGCCTCTTTAGAAGCCTCTCGCTTGACATTCGAGCAAGATGACCATACCATCTCAGTTTAGCCTCTTTTGAAGCATTTGGCTAGACATTCAAGAAAGATGACCAGCCCGTCTCAGTTTAGCCTCTTTAAAAGCCTCTCGTTTGACATTCGAGCAAGATGACCAGCCCATTTCAGTCTAGCCTCTTTAGAACCATCTCGCTAGACATTCGAGCAAGATGATCAGCCCATCTCAATTTAGCCTCTTTGGAAGCCTCTCGCTTGACATTCGAGCAAGATGATCAGCCCATCTCAGTTTAGCCTCTTTGGAAGCATCTCGCTTGACATCTGAGCGAGAAGACCAGCCGCCCATCCCAGTTGGATTGTTCACAAAAGTGCATGAATGGCCGACATGTTGACTCTGGATATCACTACATAACTGTGATATGGTCCTGCCAGCGTATATGCAATATGCGTTTCAGACAGTTCATATGGAGATTATCTAGCCTCTTAGCATCACCCGAGTAGACGGTCGAGCTCACACACGCACACAGCAGGGTGAGGAGAATGGCGGAGTTGTAGATTTTCAGCTTAGTAGCGGATTGATCAATCGATGCCCCCATACTGTTTAGGTCATTCGACCAAAAGCTGTGCTGATCTTTGCTATTCTATTAGTCAGCTCGGTGATTCGACCAAAAGCTGTGCTGATCTTTGCTATTCTATTCGTCAGCTCGGTGATTCGACCAAAAGCTGTGCTGATCTTTGCTATTCTATTAGTCAGCTCCGTCATTCGACCAAAAGCTGTGCTGGTCTTTGCTATTCTATTAGTCAGCTCATCAAAAAGTGTATATCTCTGAAATACATTGTCATAAGTTTAGTTCGGAGGAAGACAATTTGTTCAACCGCTAGTAATTTCCTGATGACGGTTGATACGTGACCTCAAATTTCCTTATTCTAATGATCAAGCCAAAGTTGTCACAAGCAGCAGGGAACCGGTCCATACCCTCCTGCATATTCAGTTAGGCTACTTTTCGGAGCACAGTCATCCACAAACAATAAATAGTTCGCGTATCGTGTCGCGCACCACCTCGGTCTTCGCCTTCTGTCAGTGGGGATTGAATTTAGCACCATCTATACCGTACTTTTTCGGTCTGCCATACTTGGTATCCCAGAAGGCGCTCGTCAGTATAACTGAAAACATCATGCTGGACAGGCTCGGGGCAAGTACGCATCACTGTTTGACACCGGTATTGATATCGAATGACGTAGACGTCTCGCGCTGCCTAGTTCACATGCGCATGCCCTCGTGGATTTGTTTCACCACGGTTACAAATTTGCCAGGACAACCGAACTTAAACATGATCTGTAATAGCCCACTTCTGCTGACCTTATCACATGTTTTTGTGAGGGCAATGAACAACGTAATTTACAGATCAAAAAGTATTTGTCCTTAATTTAATAAACCATTTTCGGGACATGCTCCTCGCAGGCGATGCAGCCCTGGTCGCCCACACACAAGCCGAGTTACAGATTCGCATTAATAGAATAGCAAAATTATGTGATCTGTTTGGACTCACTATCAGCTTGGACAAGACGAAAGTGATGGCTCAGTGTGCCCACTCTCCAGTCATTGTCCTAAGCGATAAAAATCTGGTAAGTAAAGTAAAGTAAAGTATCCCATAGCATTACTGCCGTAGGGGAGTGAGGTGTTAGCGATCTCACATTTCAAAGGCTCGGCTATATGAGGGCGGTAGACATCTCCTCTCCCTCGCCGGTTTTACTTCCCGGACTGAACCGGTACCCATTTAAGGCTGAGTCGACCCGGGAGCCATTGCGGTCTGAAAAAAAAATTAACGCCTCAACTGGGGAATGAACCCAGGACCAATCAGATGCGATTCATCATCGACAACCTTTCACTGGCCGCAGAGCTGCAAAGCAGACCAGGAAAGGCCGCAGCAACACTTGCTAAGCTTTCACTGGGAGTGTGGAATAGCAACATGCTGACCATCTCTACAAAGGTTGCTGTCTACAGTTCCTGTGTGCTCAGTACCCTGTTCTATGCCAGCAAAACCTGGAACATGTATGATTGACATGGAAAAAGGCTAAATACTTTTAATATACGCTGCTTAAGGCGCATACATTAAATTTCATGAAGTGGCAGAGTGACAAACAACCACGTGTTGGACGGTGCAAAGATTTCCAGCTTAGTTACGATCCTCCTCCAGCGCCGCTTGTGGTGGCTTGGTCAGGTGTACAGAAGGCAGGACGGACGAATTCCAACATATATCTTTTCCGAAGAGTTGACCACGGGCAAGCATAACAGCGGTAGACCAATCCTCCGCTTCAAAGATGTTTGCAGGGGCGCCCTGAAATCGTTGGATATGAACACTTGCAGCTAAGAGGAACTTGCCAAAGACAGACCCGGCTGGAGGCAGGCAAAGCCAAGATGCGTCACGATGCAGACTCCAAACGCGAAAGCAAGGACAACAACTGACTAAAACCTCTTTCCGGCGTAAAGTCCATTGTCTCTCGAGACTGACATAAAGTCAATCAAACCATTTTACTTAAAATATCACTAAGATTAAGCAGAATGTATGAAGATTACACTATAATAATAATAACAGTAATAATAATAATAACAATAATACATTAAAATGAACATATACTGTGTGATGGTCATTCTAGAAATTTTGATTTGATAGTCTTCAATTCTAACCTTGAAACAGGAGCTAGAATACGCCCCTGGAAGAAATTCCGATTATTGTGTAAACAAATGTGAAGAAAGTTTCCTGACTATATCAAACATTGCAGATAATTTCTATTAATAAAAAGTACAGATTTCGAATTACCTGAGAATTTGAAATGTTAAAATTAGGCACGTGCGAAAAGAAATTAACAACTCTTGTTTAATCAACTTTTTATTATAGCAGTAAAACAGTCAATACATATACTTTCTACTAAAATCTGATTATTCCGTTTAATTACTAGAGAATATGTTATGATCAATATTACCAATAAGTTGTATGTGAATTCGAAAAAGGCACTCAACATTTGTGTAAATGATATATCCTAGATGAGATATAAACATGCTAGAAAGGTTACGATAAAAAGTGACAAAACTGATACTGAAATTCTGGAATTATAGATCTGAGGTTAGACTAACCGGCCAACAGTGTCTAGAAATAAGAATAATTCTAGCTGATTTGATAAAGGTTTATAAGATAATTCAATGGTCTCGATGTATTTTTTATCCCCTGGATCATCCGGTAAATATTTACCCTGATCTCTGAGTAGTGAGATCAGACACCCGTGTGCAGTGGCGCGCACGTTAAAAATACGTTAGCAGTTGGAAATCGAAAAGAGTAGGCCTAACGGCCAATGCTAGGACAACATTCAAATTAAAAATCTACTCAAATTATTCTAGGGATTTTCGCCCCACTGAGAATATGTCGCAAACAAGGGGACTGTGTGGCTATAACAACAGGCCTTGGTTATGTGGTTAGCGGAGCGGCTTAGATGGCGCCTGACAGGCTACCTTGCTCTAATTGACGCTTCCACCTCCACCAGTCTCAAAAATAGGCGACCGTATATTCCAGGGGCTAACAGATGCTAGGATTGACCTGGCAAGTCACCTGTGGATTTTCACCTGCCAAAAAATATGAAACAAAGAAGGTCACACCTCCCTACGACGGCTAACGACATAAGTGGAGTGAAGACAGACAGACAGACAGACAGATAGACCGACAGACAGACAGATAGATAGATAGATAGATAGACAGACAGACAGACAGACAGACAGACAGACAGACAGACAGACAGACAAATAGATAGATAGATAGATAGACAGACAGACAGACAGACAGACAGACAGACAGACAGACAGACAGACAGATAGATAGATAGATAGATAGATAGATAGATAGATAGATAGATAGATAGATAGATAGATAGATAGATAGATAGATAGATAGATAGATAGATAGATAGATAGATAGACAGACAGATAGATATATATAATATAATCAAGGGAAATGATAATTTAAATTATAATACGTTTTTCAGAGTTCAGCCCACTACAAGAATAAGTGGGTAGAGATAAAAACTAATTAATTAAAGAAACGTCCAGATTAGATATTACAAAATATTTTTTTTAGTCAGAAAGTAGTGAATGTTTACAATGCTCTGCCGCGGGTAATATTAGGGGCAGGGTCAGTTAATGCTTTAAAACATAAATTGTGTGCACGAATCAATTTTTAGATCAGGTTGCGAAGATGAAACTGGTTGTACACACTCCCGCTTGGCAGCGGGAGATTGAGAACGTTCAGGGCTTGGTAGCGGGAGATTGAGAACGTTCAGGGCTTGGTAGCGGGAGATTGAGAACGTTCAGGGCTTGGTAGTGGGAGATTGAGAACGTTAAGGGCTTGGTAGCGGGAGATTGAGAACGTTCAGGGCTTAGAGCGGGAGATTGAGAACGTTCAGGGCTTGGTAGTGGGAGATTGAGAACGTTCAGGGCTTAGTAGTGGGAGACTGAGAACGGTCAGGACTTGGTATAGGGAGATTGAGAACGTTTAGGGATGGGTAGCGGGAGATTGAGAACGCTCAGGACTCGGTAGAGAGAGATTGAGAATGTTCAGGGCTTAGTAGCAGGACATTGAGAACGTTCAGGGTTTGGTAGCGGGAGTTTGAGAACGTTCAGGGCTTGGTAACTGGAAATTGAGAATGAATGAACGAGAAAATAAGAAAGGCTACACATAGATCAAAACAGTTTACGCCTGGGATATGCTTTCGTTCGTACTCGTCCTAGATTAGCTGTGTCAGTTTAAGGATCTGGTTGCTGCATGCACTGAAAGGTCCGAAACCTGCTTGCTACTCGATAAGCTAGTTGTCCATCCCAAGCAATGATGGGGTCGTCTTCAGTCGGTTTGTTTTGATGATGTAAATTTCGCTGTATTTGGGTTAAAGTGACCCAGTGCGCTGGTTATCGACCTCACTCTTTTGTACTGAGCTTCCTAAGACCAGTGGCAAGACACAAGCCGAGTGGAGTTAAATCAGGATGCGGGCATTCTTGTACCACCTGCATTGAGAGCAGGGGCCATTTGAAAACTGTCAGGATTCGATCTCCCACCGTTTCCATTCATCGCTTAGAGAGGCAAGTGTCTTACCTCTCGACCACAGCAACCCACTGCTCCCTGACACAAATTGACGTCTATCAAGGGATTAAGTGATACGGTTCGATCCCAGCTGTTACCCCGGGGAAGCAAACCCTTAGAAACTGCGGGAGGAAGCAGACTCGTACATAAAATACATGCCGAAGTCGGATGTACTGGGACGACAGGCGCAAAATTAAAACCGTATTACAACTCACACCGCCTTGCGGAATAGAGAAATAAAATGAAGACAAAAAATAAAATATAAAACAAGACGATACGAGAGCACGGATCAAGCAGGAGTGGGCAGAATCCAACAAATAAACAAATCATCAATAGCCAAACACTTTATCTAGTACTAAACGAGCCTGTGGTTCAACCCGGAAACAGGAACGTCGTTTGCGCGGAAAGTAAAAACGAAAATAACAGGTAGGGCTTTAGTTATCTACTAAATTGTGTATGTCAAGAACAAAAATAGCAATACTGGTTTGTTTAGAGCAACATAGATGGCGCCTCACAGGCTGTGGGTCTACTTTACTCTAGTGTTTGCCCTAGTCTATTAAGATGGACTCGCACATCGGTTAACCACCCTCCACGGCACTTTTCCCAACGTAGCTGAGAAATAAGCTGCTCGAGCCTAGTGCGCTAAGAAGGAAATCCTTCTCTCGGCTACATCCTGCTCATACCAGAGCTGAGACCTGCACAGATGCATTTGCCACTGTCAAAGTATAGATCGACTAAAAACATTTTTTTTTTTTTTTTTTTTTTTTTTTGTATTACGTGTTTGGCTCACTAGTTTCTACTGGCGGAGGCACGCCTTTTGCACCCAAATCCATAGTCAACAGAACGATATTAAAGCACATAAACCAGTACTTGGATGTATGTGTGCGTCTGTATGTACATGTTCTAGATTTGTGCAATTTCAGAAGCCAGCCCAACCAAAGTGCAATGGCACAGAGCGTCAAGTAAAATAGACGGTGTTATCAGTTAGAAAAAGTCGACTAATCAATAACGTGAAATGGGAGCCAAACATTGGTTGGAAGTACAAATGGAAGTAAGGCAGGGATGCATCCTCTTCCCATCGAGATCTAACATGTATGTAGAGGGTATATTGATGAACGTTAGAAAGGATGAGAGTATTGAAAGTTACGATCCTTTTATAATCGGTGGATACAAGATCCCAGAGCTAAGATACGCAGACGATACCGTGATACTATCAAACAGCGCAGAGGGGTTAGAGCAGCTACATGTAACCGTAAGCAGATGCAGCGAAGATCAAAACCTCTTTGTAAACATGAACAAAGCAAATATAACGACCATTGATGTAACAAAAAAGTGAACATCAATTCTAATTATGGGGTGTGTGCATAGACCAGGTCACGAACCTCGAGTATCTGGGCTCTAGAACTGACACCGATCGATAGCACAAAGGAAATCAGGAGGAAATTCGCAATGCAGAGGCTACACAACATGAGCAAAATGGCAGAATACAAGCAAACAACAAAAGACAATTTTGATAACTTGTGTTTTTTCCCGTTGCAGCAAACAGCCTACGAAAGAAGGACAGGTACCAAAACCTCCAGGTAGAGAATCAAGTCGTTCGAGTCGAAATGCTATAATATCTGGGGTAGTTGTCTCGCCGCGGCGACTCAATTTCAACCAGTGTTCGTAAAGCGATCTCAGTCCCGCCAGGCGGAGCGATAGCGCGGGCTTGCGGAAAACGCTCGCCTGCCTTTCCCCGTAGTGCGAATTGGGTGCGGTTTGTGGTAGTGGCTCCTCCACCGAGGTGCGATAATCTGGTCCGTATCAAGAAACGTGGTCCGTCCATGGCGATTTATCTAAGGCTTATAGCAGAGCTCGACAGTACGTCTCGCTGGTGGTCCGACTCTCGCAAAGAGCTTGTGACCGGCAAATGGAAAGCAGGAATCGTTGCCTCGAGGCCCTGCGTTCTCCCTACGGAGAAGGGCAGGCCGGCAGGCCAAATTGTCTCTAGTCCCAGTGAAATTCATCGCCGAGGTCGTTGGGATCCGTTCTGCACAGAGCGCTGCCATCCCTCCTCGAGCGAGCCCGGTCGGTCGGTCGTCTGGTGCGTGTGGGAGGCCCCTGTCAGGCGGTCCTAGGTCGACGGAGTGAGGGACGGGTGGAACAAACCGTCCGTCCCGTCAGTCGGTCCCTGCGGCCGTCGTCCCAGCGAGGCTTTTTACACACCCTTCCTCCGCCGACCGGTGTGTGCTGTACGTACGTCTCCGACAGATATCTGGTTGATCCTGCCAGTAGTCATATGCTTGTCTCAAAGATTAAGCCATGCATGTCTAAGTTCACACTGTCTCACGGTGAAACCGCGAATGGCTCATTAAATCAGTCGAGGTTCCTTAGATGACACGATCCTACTTGGATAACTGTGGCAATTCTAGAGCTAATACATGCTTACCAAGCTCCGACCCTCGCGGAAAGAGCGCTTTTATTAGTTCAAAACCAATCGTCGTTTCCCCTCGCGGGGTTGCGGCGTCCCCACTGGTGACTCTGGATAACTTTGTGCTGATCGCATGGCCTCATGTGCCGGCGACGCATCTTTCAAATGTCTGCCCTATCAAATGTCGATGGTACGTGACATGCCTACCATGTTTGTAACGGGTAACGGGGAATCAGGGTTCGATTCCGGAGAGGGAGCATGAGAAACGGCTACCACATCCAAGGAAGGCAGCAGGCGCGCAACTTACCCACTCCCGGCACGGGGAGGTAGTGACGAAAAATAACAATACGGGACTCTTTCGAGGCCCCGTAATTGGAATGAGTACACTTTAAACCCTTTAACTAGGATCTATTGGAGGGCAAGTCTGGTGCCAGCAGCCGCGGTAATTCCAGCTCCAATAGCGTATATTAAAGTTGTTGCAGTTAAAAAGCTCGTAGTTGGATCTCAGGCGCAGGCGGGTGGTCCGGCTCGCGCCGGTTCACTGCCCGTTGTCTCCTGCCCTACCGTCTGCCGGCTCTCTCCCACGGGTGCTCTTCGCTGAGCGTCCTGGGTGGCCGGCGCGTTTACTTTGAAAAAATTAGAGTGTTCAAAGCAGGCCTCGGCTGCCTGAATAATGGTGCATGGAATAATGGAATAGGACCTCGGTTCTATTTTGTTGGTTTTCGGAACTGGAGGTAATGATTAACAGGGACAAACGGGGGCATTCGTATTGCGGCGTTAGAGGTGAAATTATTGGATCGCCGCAAGACGAGCTACTGCGAAAGCATTTGTCAAGAATGTTTTCATTAATCAAGAACGAAAGTCAGAGGCGCGAAGACGATCAGATACCTTCGTAGTTCTGACCATAAACGATGCCGACTAGCATTCCGCAGGAGTTGCTTCGATGACTCTGCGGGCAGCTTCCGGGAAACCAAAGTGTTTGGGTTCCGGGGGAAGTATGGTTGCAAAGCTGAAACTTAAAGGAATTGACGGAAGGGCACCACCAGGAGTGGAGCCTGCAGCTTAATTTGACTCAACACGGCCAACACTGAAATGATTGACATGCCGAGACCACTCTTCTGGGGCCTAATATGGAACTGGTGCTGGACTTAGACCCCCAGAAATCTGGGGTTATGCCCCCTGTGGCTCGGTTTTGTCTGCATCCAGTGTTTGATAAAGGAATTGACGGAAGAGCACTATCAGGAGTGGAGCCTGAGACCTAAGTTAACTTACCACGCCAATAATGCAGAATGACTATCAAAAAGTACACCTTCGTGGGGTCTAATAGAGAACATGTGCTGGAATTAGACCCTCGAAAATGTTGGGGCTACCCTCTTGATTGTCTCGCTAAGGGAATTGACGGAAGGGCACCACCAGGTGTGGAACCTGCGGCTTAATTTGACTGAACACGCCAATACTGTAGAACAACTGACAAATCGAGAGCACTGCCGTTTGGGTCTAATAATGAACGTACGCTGGTATTAGACTCACGGATGACAAGTCAGCTCTCAAACACTCAAATGAAAGAACGCTACGGAAATCGTGTTTAACTCCGCAGAAACCGCAGATTTCAAATACCTGGTCATTGACAAACAAAAGCCCTCAATAAATTCGTCTGACCAAATAGTGAACGGGTGCTGGAAATAGATCATCTGAAGACAGGTCAGTTTTACCCTACAAATGACAGGGCGTTGCTACGGAAAACCAGCTCAAATCGAGAGGAGCCGCAGACACTTTGGTTCACGTACCAGGCTGATAAGCCAAGGGCGCGAGGCTACCATGTGGGGGATTACGGCCGAACCCTTGTAAGCCGCAATCCCGCCCAAAATCTCAGCACCACTGCAATGGGAGGCTCCTACATGATCGGGACCTAGGGCTTGCGCCTCAGCCCTATCAGGTAGAGCCACAGTATGAGGTCCTTGCCGTCCGCCAATCAAAGCGGGCGGACAACTGCTTGATACTCACCCTATACGGCGTTGGGGTGCGAAAACACCAACCAAAGACTTAGTACCTGGTCGGGGTGTCGAAAACAGTAGAGCAGCCACCTCACTGTGAACTGTCAAGACTCAACCACTGACCATGAGAGTTGTCCGCACACCAGGCGATCAACATCTCTGTGACATTACCAGGCTTGTCCTCTGGCGAAATGCACTCCGGCTACGATATCTACCTCTGTACGTTATCAGCCATAACTATCATGCTGGACGCAGAAGAGATGCAGACCAGCGGACATTGCACACCTGCCCCACTGTGTCAACACCCCAGGTGGCGGGGAATGCTAGGCGTACCATCCCTGCATAGAAGCCAAGAAAACAAAGGGAAAAAGAGATACCCCACTCACATGCAAATGCTACGTTTCTGGCAGGACGTGACGATCCTGGGATACAGACACACTGGACTGCCTCTCTTCCGGGTAAACCAGTCCATCTCATATATCATATCATCATTGCACCCTATAGACACGAGTAGTGAAGACTCGAAAGTCTGGTAAGACAACTTCCATAGGAGAGAAAACTCTGATCGTAAACAACTGCTGCCTTGCAGATAGGCTGGGGACAGCCAAAGGCTAAGGAGGGCATCCCTACAGAAACGCCTGTTGAAATCGGATGCACGGGGCCGCAAGCCTAACAAAACAGTGCAACGTAAATCACAGTATGATGGCAGCACAACCTATTCGAAAAACGTATGGCGCTCATCCTGAGGAGACCCGCCAGGCAGCGATAGCGCCGGGCCTCACGCCTCGAAGGGGCCCACCCTTGACTACTGGTGGTCACCCACCCATGTGTCGTGGAGTCAAGGCACAAGGCTATGGGGTAACGTCTATTGGCCAAAACCTCAAGACCCTCAAAATACTACAGTGGAATGCGGAGGGAGTCATTAACAAAAAACTTTCCCTAACGCACCACCTGCATGAAGGTAAGATTGACGTGGCATGTATCCAGGAAACGCACCTCAACAATAACCATAAATTCTCAATCAGAGGATACCAGACCTTCCGTCTAGATAGAGAAGGCCACAAAGGAGGGGTCCTGATACTGACCAGAAACAGCATACCGAGTAGCGCGGTACCTGTCAATCACACCGGACAAGCAGAAATTGTAGGAGTTGACATAATGGCTCAAGAGACGAAACTCCACATTTTCAATCTGTACGGATCACCAAACAGAGACCTATCGCTCTCGAGTATGGAGGTCAGAGACTCCAACTGCATAGTAGTGGGAGATTTCAACAGCCACTCGGAGAGATGGGGATACTCTGACACAGACAGTAGAGGTGACGAAGTGGAAGATTGGGAGATAGATGCAAATCTCTCCCTAATCAATAGGCCGGAGGATAGCCCTAGCTTCTATTCAAGAACACGGCATACCACCTCGACTCCAGATTTGGCCTTCTCCACACAGGACATACACTATAAAATAGACCGCCAGGTGCTGAACCAACTGGCAGGTAGCGACCACAGGCCGATCAGGCTAACCATTGACATGGAAGTAAGCCCACAGGAAACAAAACCGCTCCCACGTTGGAATTACAAACGAGCCGACTGGGACAGATTTGCAATCCTGACAGATGGGCTGTGTGAAACCATCAACACACGAAACACCAAAATGAAGCCCATGGTGGAGAGCATAAGCAAGGCAATAATGCAAGCCGCCACTGAAACCATCCCAAGAGGAGCTAGGAAAAACTATAAGCCCTACTGGAATGATGAGTTTCAGAAAGTGGAAGATGCAGTAACAAATGCTAGGAACATGGCAGAACGAGAAAAATCCATGGAGGCAAACATCGCCCTCAAAGCCGCCGCGCGAAGTACAAACACACTCTCAAGCAAACAGCAAGAGAAAGTTGGAAAAATAAAACGGAAAGTCTGAACCTGGACAAAGACGGGAACAAGCTATGGAAGCTAGTCAGAGCCATGAACGACGAAACCCCGTCAAATAAACAAATTACCATCAAGCAGGGCGAGAACTTGATCACAGGTAAGAAAGCCGCAAACGCCTTTGTCGATCACTATGCCAGAGCAAACCACATCGAGGTCCCTGCAGATAAGCATACAGACATTAGCGAAGAGCTAAAGGGACACGAAAACATAAATACGGCTCCTGAAGAGCACATGATGGCCAAACTAACAATGCGCGAAATGGAAGAGGCTATGAGTACACTAAAGAAAAGGAAATCTCCCGGAAAAGACGGGATAACAAACGAAATGCTGATGGGGCTGGGCCAAACAGCGAAGAAGAAACTACTATCAGTCCTGAACCAAAGCTGGAAAAGGGGTATTGTACCCCAGGCATGGAAAGATGCAATACTGGTACCAGTACCAAAAACAGGGAAGGACAAAACAGATCCAAATGGATACAGGCCCATAAGCCTACTGAGCTGTGTTGGCAAGCTGATGGAACGGATAATAAACACCAGACTGATGTGGCATCTGGAAGAAAAACGAATACTAATTCCACAGCAAGCCGGCTTTAGACAGCACAGATCCACTGAGGACCAGGTCATCCTCATAGCCCAGGAGATAGAAGATGCCTACCAGGCACAGAAACACACAGTAGCTGTTTGGGTGGATCTGGAAAAGGCATTTGACAAAGTCTGGAAGGATGGACTTAGAGTCAAGCTAAGAAGAAGTGATGTCTGTGGGAAAATGTACAAGTGGATCAACCACTACCTCAAACAAAGAACGGCCAGAGTCCAAGTACAAGGGCAGATGAGCAAAAAGGTGACACTCGAGCAGGGAGTACCCCAAGGGGGAGTATTGTCACCCACACTCTTCCTGGTATATATAAACGATATTACAGAGAATATACCAAGAAGAGTCCATAGCTCAATGTTTGCAGACGATCTGGCTATGTGGACCTCTGAAAAGAATCTCACAATAGCAAGAAATCGGATGCAGACGGCCCTAACATCGCTGGAAGAGTGGGCGAACTCATGGCTGGTCAAAATAAACGAGGAGAAAACCACGTGCACAATATTCTCGCTCTCATTAAAACCCCAAAGTACCAAATTAGGTCTGAATGGCAAAATCCTGCAGCCAAACGACAACCCAACCTATCTGGGAGTCACATTTGATCGGCGCATGACATGGAAAAGTCAGATTGAGAGAAACCGAATGAAAGCCAGAGAAAGAATGGCGATCATGAGGAAACTTGCTGGCACAAGCTGGGGAGCAGACGAAGGCATACTAAAGAAACTGTACACTGGAAGAGTGAGACCAGTTCTCGAGTATGGCATTGCGGCATGGACAACCGCAGCGAAGGCGAACTTCGATAAAGTCAACAAACTTCAAAACCAAGACATGAGAATTATAACAGGTGGCATGAAGTCAACGCCAATTGTAGAACTTGAAAAGATTACAAAACTGCAATCCATGACCGATAGAAGAGACTGCAGAGCCCAGCTGCAGTCAGAGAAACTCAGAAGACTGACGGACCATCCAATGTAGCAGAGACTAAACAATTTGGGAAATGGGAAACTAAAGCGGAGAAACTTTGCAGAAATAGCCAAAGCAAAGATGCACGAAGATCCCATAAACGCACTAACAACTCCAAAACCCATCACTACTGTACGAAAACCTACTTGGAGGCAGGATATATTTCCAGAGGTGGTAGAAAATATACCAGGTATTGCAAACAAAAACTGCCAGAGTGAAAAAGAAAGGAGAGACACTACCCTAAGCTTCATAACGAAAAGCTACCCAAGCATGGACTGGACCCATGCATACACCGATGGTTCTGTAACAAACACTACACAGAACGGAGGGGCAGGAGCATTCCTGAACCTACCAAATGGCAGAAAAATAACACTGTCATTCGCTACTGGTAAGTACACAAGCAATTTCAGAGCAGAGGCAGAGGCACTGAGGGCGGCAGTGGAAGAAATGGTAACACACAGTGAAAATGAGAGCCATATAGTCCTGCTGACAGATGCTCTCGAAGTAGTCACAGCGCTAAAAAGCCAGAAAAACACTGAGCTTAATGACTTAAGAGCAGCACTCTGCAAACTGTGCCAGCAGTCCGCACCAAAAAGGGTAGTGGTACAGTGGGTTCCGTCACACTGCAACATCCAAGGCAACGAGGAGGCAGACAGACTGGCAAAAGAAGGTGCAAGACTACCACAAACAGATACCAGTATGACGTACGAAGAGTCAAAACGGCTTATCAAAGCCAGATACATGTCCAAATGGGAAACCGAACATACTGGTTACACCAAAAACGATGCCTATTACCAGTTGAACCGAAGAGAGCAGGTCGTCGTCTTCAGACTTCGCACTGGCCACAACAGACTGAGGTACCACCTATTCAACAAATTGAAGATAGGGTGTACCGACGAATGCCCGTGCGGTACTGGTAAAATGACCACTGAACATCTGCTGCAGAACTGCCCGACATACGAGGATCAGAGAGAGCAGATGTGGCCATTGCCAGTGGAACTGCAAGACAAGCTCTATGGTAGTGGCGAGAGTCTCAGGATGACCGCCGCTTTTTTTGAGAAAATAATGGTTACTGTCTGACTGTGTACGCAGAAGAAGAAGAAGAAGAAATGCTATAAAAGGGTCCTCAGAATATCATCGACCAAATAAAAATTTTAAAAAAGAACGCAAACATTCGATAAAAGTTGGGCATTGAGGAGAACCGGTTTATAAATTCCATCATGACCAGAAAAAATAAATATTTTGGCCACATTAGAAAGAAGACCGGCAATGGGAGATAAGCTGTCAGACAACAACAGCAGAGACAGGTCGAAAAGGTCATGGCACCAAAATGTCAAGGTATGCTTGCGCATCACTCTGGTGAACGCTTGAAATTTGGCAAAAGATTGAGTTTCTTTCACAGAAATTGAGTTTCTTTGAGACTGGATGTGATGGGGGCGACGTTCTGCTACATAATGATGATGGGAAAAAGAAAAAATAATTGATACCGTAGACAGGCTAATATCAACACAAGACACAAGACAAAGAAACAGTAGTGTTCATCTTATATTACTGGCAGACATTAAACAACGGTCTAAATTGGAACCCGATTTTCTAGATAATTCATTTTCATTCACTCTTTCCGTCCTGTCAGACGACAGTAATTGTGCTTTAAAAAAAAAGGTATGCAACTACAGCCCATGACGGTAGCCAATGGTGTGGGGTGTCTTCTCAAACTCTGAGTCTTTAGCCTATCAGTCCTATCAGTATGTCCTTTGTCTGTGATCCATGCTTAATCCTGCACCTCCATTTAACACGATTCATGACGTCCTGTTCCTATGATTCCAAATCGATGCCTGCATCATTCATATCCCGCTTGCATACATCCTTGTACCGAAGTAGTGGCCGGCACCGAGACCTTTCCCCAACTGTAATTCCCCACAGAGAAGATATTTTGGTATTCTGCCATCATCCATCCTCCGAATGTGTCCCAGACAGCGGAGCCTTCGAAGACTAAGCATGGAAAACATTGTGACAATGCCTGTTCTCTCCAACACCTCTGCGTTGGGGATCTTGTCTTCCCACCCACCCCACCCCCCCCCCCCCCCCAGGATTCTGCGCAGACACCTCATGTGACAGCTGTTTAGCCGCCTCTCCTGGTGCATGTAGGTAGACCATGTTTCACTGCCGTAAAGAAGAGTGCTGAGGACACAGGCCTGGTAAACAAGTGTTTTTGTTTTAACAGTGAGCTTCTTGTTCCCCCAGACCCTTTTTGTTAATCTGCTCATTGTTGTTGCTGCCTTTCCTATCCTGATATTGATCTCTTGGTCCAGGGATAGTTTATTATTGACTGAGGATCCCAAGTACGTCAAATAATCTACAACCTCGAGAACCTCATCATCAGCGGAGATTACCGGTGGTTTGTTTGTACCCTGGACCATAACTTCTGTTTTCGTTGCTAATAATTGCAGCTTATTACTAATAATAAGTAATAAGTTGCTCGAGCCTAGCCCGCTAAGCAGCAAATCACCCTCTTGACTACATCCAGCTCACATCAGAGATGGGACCTGCACATGAACTTATGCCCCTGAAGAGGTACAGGTCGACTAAGTGGGACCTGCCCATGAACTTATGCCCCTGTGGAAGTACAGGTCTACTAAAACTACGACTAAGATAATGGCAACCGCGTGCAGGAGAGAAATATTGTAATGTAAACAAGATCTTTGTTTACTTTTATAAGGTATCTGGTATAACGTAAACATACACAACACACTCACACACACAGACACACTCACACACACAGACACACTCACACAGACACACTCACACACACAGAAACACTCACAGACACAGACACACTCACACACACAGACACACTCACACACACAGACACACTCACACACACAGACACACTCACACATACAGACACACTCACACACACAGACACACTCACACACAGACACACTCACACACAGACACACTCACACACAGACACACTCACACACACAGACACACTCACACACACAGAGACACACTCACACACACAGACAAACTCACGCAGAAACACACTCACACACAGACACACTCACACACACAGACACACTCACACACACAAACACACTCACACACAGACACACTCACACACACAGACACACTCACACACACATACACACACATACACACTCACACACAGACACACTCACACGCACAGACACACTCACACACACAGACACACTCACACACACATACACACACAGACACACTCACACACACAGACACACTCACACTCACACACACAGACACACTCTCACACACAGACACACTCGCACACACAGACACACTCACACACACAGACACACTCACACACACAGACACACTCACACACATAGACACACTTACACACACAGACACACTCACACACACAGACACACTCACACACACAGACACACTCACACAGAGACACACTCACACACAGACTCACTCACACACACAGACACACTCACACACACATACACACACACACACACAGACACACTCACACACACAGACACACTCACACACACACATACACACTCACACACAGACACACTCACACACAGACACATTCACACACACAGACACACTCACACACACAGACACACTCACACGCACAGACACACTCACACACACAGACACACTCACACACATACACACTCACACACATAGACACACTTACACACACACAGACACACTCACACACACAGACACACTCACACACAGACACACTCACACAAAGACACACTCACACACAGACACACTCACACACAGACACACTCACACACAGACACACTCACACACACAGGCACACTCACACACACAGACACACTCACACACACAGACACACTCACACACACAGGCACACTCACACACACATACAAACTCACACACAAACACACTCACACACAGACACACTCACACACACAGACACACTCACACACACAAACACACTCACACACAGACACACTCACACACACAGACACACTCACACACACACACATACACACTCACACACAGACACACTCACACACACAGACACACTCACACACACAGACACACTCACACACCGACACACACAGACACACTTAAAGACACAGACACACACAGACACACTCACACACACACATACATACACACACAGACACACTCACACACACACACACACACACACACAGCTCTCGTCATATGTAATGTGTACCGCTAGTCTAGCGTGTACTATATGTGGCATGTTCTAATTTCATCAATTGTATGTTGGTATTTTGAAACGGGACTTCATAAGTGGTTTTAGGGGGGAAGCCACATATATGGGGTTTTATGGGGGAAGCCATAGATATGGGGTTTTAGTGGGAAGCATAGATATGGGATTTTATGGGGGAAGCCATAGATATGGGGTTTTAGTGGGAAGCCATAGATACAGGGTTTTAGGGGGGAAGCCACATATATGGGGTTTTATGGGGGAAGCCATATATATGGGATTTTAGTGGGAAGCCATAGATATTGGGTTTTAGGGGGGAAGCCACATATATGGGTTTTTATGGGGCAAGCCATAGATATGGGGTTTTAATGGGTGTGTCGAACCGAAAGGTGCAAATATCTTTGTCATTGGAGAAGTGGAAATGAATAAAGATATACGGATGATACAGTTTTGATTTGCCAAAAGTGAGTAAGAGTTACAGGAGCTTGTGGAAACAATATAGACAATGAGTCAAGAGTTTGGATTAGACAAAAATATGAAGAAAACCAAAACTAAATTGAACAGGTACAGAGTTTCTCCTATCTAGGTCATATAATAACGAAAGAAGGCAGGTGTGAAAAATAAATCAGAAAGAGAATAGGTATGGCCAAGATGGTATTCAGCAACATGCGACACATACTGACATCCAAACAGATAAATCAGAATTTGAAAATGAGAATTGTTAGGTGGTATGTATACTCGTCACTTCTTTATGGCGCAGAAACATGGACAATGAATAACAAGTTGGAAAAGAGTATTGAAGCCTTCGAACTGTGAGTGTATAGACGATTGGATCGCATTTCTTGGAAAGAGAGGAAAACAAATTTGGAGGTATTAAAAATGCTGGGAGTGAAAAGATAATTAATGACCGAAATCAGGGTTAGACAATTAAGTTATTTTGGTCATACCAAGACATACCTCCTTGTTGAAGACCATACTAGAGGGTATGCAGCCGTTCAAGAGGCAGACAACGTTTTAAATGGATGGATAACATCATGAGATGGACTGGAAAAAGCCGCTCGGATTGTACAATAACGGCAAGTGTACATCCATTGCAGCCGACCTTCGATGCGGAGATGGCACGTGAACGGAACTTCATTTTGAAACAATATAGATGTAGCTTTCAGACTTTACTATTACATAGCCAAAGTTTAGTTTTTCTAGTGATGCTGACGATGATGTTAGTCCATAACAAGTGATGAAGACCACTCTCTTTGTTCAGCCGTGTGGACAGACTTTTCTCTTGCTGTGTCCGCTGAAATGGGTGGTGATTATAGTGAGGAAGAAACTACGCGTTTTTGTCAGCCTCACTCTCTCGTCCTGAGCTACCTTTGTACAGCGACAAGACATTATCTAAACAACTAAATATAGCACAGGATTCATATTTTTCCAACGGGTTTACTCTCACAGTCTTTTACGTAAACAGGTTACCCGCAAGGCAGCGTAGGAGGGGGGGGGGAGGGAATGACATCTTTCGTTGTGTGAATTGCTTTTCCCATAACCGCAAGAGGTTTTAGGGACATCTTAGTATGTGAGTGATGTCTTGGGCATCTCTCCCGGGCGAGGTGTTCTAGTCCATTATAGTTCCGTGTCTATATTTCACAGTCACACCAAAACCGACACTGTTTGCAGCTAGGGCGAAAGGCAATAGTCTCTAAAGTTCAGCCGTGTGGACTAGACCATAAAAATACCACACAGGTTTAACGGAAGTACTAATTCATATATCCGGTGTCCAGGCCAAGAAAACAAAACGGAAGAAAACAGAAAACTAATGAGCTGTTTCAAATATTAAATAACGACCCTTTTTACGTCAACACAAGTATAAGTCGTCGACTAATGTGAATTACGGGTTAATCCGTGGCCTTGCGGATTTTATAATTAACTAAAACACCAGAATCTGGCAAAGATGGCGCCATAACTGGCTGCGAGTGTACATTTCTCTACTGTTTTGGATCATTATGGATGCCGCCAGACCACGGATTTGCTTGGAATTCACACTAGTCGACGACTTACACTTGTGTTCCCGGAAACATGGTGTTGTTTTCCGTCTGGACTTGTTATTTCGTTCTTCTTTTGTGATTTCTTCCATCCGTTTATCCTTGTCTGGACGCTGGCTGAATGGCACTACGCTTATACCTGTGTCGTATTTCACGGGTTTGTTCTGCCGGTTCACCTACACGAATTTGGCGTGTGGGAATTTTAGATGCTACTATGATGAGCTGAATACAGCTGGGGAGAGATGCCAGACTCACTCACACTTTGAGTGTTGTCCATACGACCTCTTGTGGTTATCGAAAAGGCACGACAAACTGCGTTAGATGCCATCCCACCTTTCTACCCTGCGGGTTACATGTTTACGGAAAGGCTTCGGTGGTAAACCTGAGGCAAAATCTGCATCCTATGCTATCTCCAGTCGTCTCGATGAATGTCTTGCCACTGGCAAAATGTAGCTTAGGCTCTATGAGTGAGGTTGACAAAAGGCGCAGTTTCTTCCTCACTTTAATCCAAATCACCGCGCAAGTCACCCATTTCAGCGGACACAGCAAGAGATACGACTGTCCACACGGCTGAACAAAGAGAGTAGTCTTCATCACTTGTGATGGACAACTATTAAAACACCAGAGCAATGTTAGACATGCAGCCGGTACGGCGCCATCTTTGCTGCTCTTGTATACACGTTTTCTTAGTATATATACTGGATTACGAATTGATTTAATCACAGCAAAGACAGGTCACGCCTTGTTAAAGGGGAATTCGGTGTCCTATTCCATCCCTCATTGCTGAGATACTATTGCTGCACAACATAAGATAATTTATCCGTTTCATCCAAAGTACAATTTAGCGAACATTCTGAAATATTCCTCTAAGTGTTCACACCCGAATCACCGAGATCGGCGACCGAACAGAGCTCTGGGATGCCGATGACTCTGCGTCAAGACGAAAGTACAGATACGTCGCCGGCCGTATGGTCCGCATAACTGACGACATAGGGATTAGGAAGGTGTCTTTTTGGTCGCCATGCAACTGCAACCAACTGTAAAACTCGCCAAAGGGATGGGGAGATGATCTGTATCACTCGTGTTGACCATCATGGTACTCCAGGGCGTAGGACTGACAAAGATACAAGCAGGTCTTGGCAACCTGACATCAGTCAACCCTAATGATTAAATAACAGCATTAACAAAGAGCAGCAAAGATGGCGCTGCACCTGCTGTAGGTCTAACTTTGCCCTAATTTTTAAACTCATTATGAATGTCGCCAGGTCACAGATTTACGTAGAATTCATACTGTTTGACGAGTTACACTTGTATACATGGAAACGTATCGTTGGTTTTCATTTCGACCAGTTAATTGGTTCATTTATGTGTGTTTTCATCCCTCTAATTATCCCGGCAGGAACATCGGCTACACATGGCATAGTACTTCGGTTACCCCATGTCGTATTTTCGCGGATATTGCCCACAGCCTAACTTCACGAGATTGACGCCCTTCCCATTAGGGGCAACAGTGTCGGTTTTGGCGTGACTGTGTAATCTAGGCAATGGAAAATAATGGAGTTGAACACTCCGCGTCTGGGAAATTGGGCCCTGCTCCGTTGGCAAGATGCCCAATATACACAACTTACACGCTGAGTGATGTCCCTTCAATCTCTTGCTATTTTAAAAATAATAATAATATTCTTTTAAGCGTCTGAGGCCCGTTGCGTCGTTAGACCATACCCATGACCTACTCCTGGAGCTTCCAGGCCTCGTTCAGAGCCGAGGAAGAGGATGCTATCTGTTGGAGCCATACTGTGCCGGGACGGCCTCTTCTGCGCCTCCAGCAAATCGGGGAAGATGTTTGGTGCTGAGGAACGATTTATACAGTATCTTGTAGGCTGGGGTTTCCTGGTCCAGGCGTACAACATGACAGAACAAAGAAACTTGGCGGCGGTCAGATGTTTCTGAGATTGGGTGGAGACCTGTTTGAGAGGCGACCCAGGATACGCTGCTGGTTGCGCATGTGGAAGGTCGCCAGTCTCGACTTGTCATATTTCAGTAATGTCCAGGTCCAGGAGCCGTGAAGCAGGACTGGGACCACGCAGGACTGGAACCACGCAGGACTGGGGCCACGCAGGACTGGGACCACGCAGGACTGGGACCGCGCAGGACTGGGACCGCAGAACTGAGACCGCAGGACTGGTAGATGCGGATTTTTGTTTCAATGGAGATGGCGCTGTTACTCCACACACGTTGAAGGTCATGCATAGCAGACGCAGCTAATCCGTCTTCTTCTTCTTCTTCGTTCGTTCTCAATCTCCCGCTACCAAACCTCTGATAGGGCTTAAGTAGCAGAATGTAGTCCAGAGAACGGAATGCGTTGTGTCGTAGTTTACAGCTTGGCAGCGATATTTGCACCTTTCGGACTTCAGCAAGCATTTTTTTAGTACCGAGCTAGCATTCCCTCTTCGATCCCCTCTCCTTAGCCAGTCTGCCCTGCTAAAGCCTGTTATCCAGGATCACCGCGTGGAGGTGTAAAAGGGTCTTGGCAGCTCTGGTTCGCTGGCCCTGGCGCTAGCAGTCAGCGTCTTGATCCCGCAGCTAATCCAATCCGCCTTGACATGCCGAGACCGCAGCGCCCATTTGATGATATCATGCTACCAAGGTGATGAATTCGTTGGTTTTTCCGCAGTGTTTCACCAGAAAGCTAAACACACGACGATAAACGGATGTTTTTCACTATTTTAATTAAATAGTATCTAGTCAAAGTGTACTGTTGTCTACGATGGCTGGTGACGGGCTATTATCAGTTGCTTCATATTTCGTCATCTACAGGTAAGCCGGAAAAATGCGTATGTCATTATTTTGATGAAACATTTGATATGAACCTGTCCATTGTGTGGATTTGAGGGTTGTCTCCCGTAACGCTGATTTCCTTGTCTGTTATACTTGTCTCCCTTGCATCATGTGACGTCACATAGTCAAGGTGTGCATTCGTTCACCAGCAACCTAACTTAACATCTTTATACTGGTTTAGAAGACTCTGCAGAGTCTGTATACAACCAGTTTCATTTACATTACCTTGCTCTAAAAGATATGTCCGTTCAATTTATTCTTAAATGCATTAACTGTCCCTGCCTCCACTACTTCCTGTAGCAATGCATTCCAAGCATTCATCACTCTCTGACTAAAAAAATATTTCCTAATATCTAATCTGGACCTTTCTTTTCATTTGTAGCCATGTCCTCTTGTTATTGTGGGTAGCTGTATTTAATAAAAAAACTTGTTTTAG
Source organism: Ariolimax columbianus (assembly GCA_036924085.1). Lineage (NCBI taxonomy): Eukaryota > Metazoa > Mollusca > Gastropoda > Stylommatophora > Arionidae > Ariolimax > Ariolimax columbianus. The sequence goes on from JAVGWX010000014.1 coordinate 71,039,301, forward strand.
TCTAATGAATCCGTTTCTCTGATCATCTTATAAACCTGTATTAAGTCACCACGAATTCTTCTCTCTTCTAGACACTGTAGGCCGGTTTTTCTGAGTCTTTCCTCATAACTGTAATTCTGGAATCCCACTATCATCTTTGTCGCTCTTTTTTGTATTCTTTCCAGCATGTTTATATCCCCTCTATGATAAGGACTCCACACCTGTACACAGTACGCCAATCTAAGTCTAACTAAAGCTTTATACAGTTTGACTATCACTTCCGTCACCATACATGCCTGCATTCGCGATGAATGTCAACTGGTCAACATCCTTCAGCTGTTAGAAACCGAATCACCGCTCGCTGATCAACTCTGAACGGATTCCGTATCACACCCGCCATGTTTTTAACGATATGCTGAGGAAACTATGAGTCGGAGGATAATGAAATTTTGCAAACTTGACGATTGGTATGTGCTGTTTTACACCAAAAGTGACATCATCATCCGTATCGTACGTATGTTCACTTTGTGCAGTTTGGTCCGGTTCCATTTGAACACGCTTCGCAAATCCTTAGTTATTTACTCTATTGTACAGCGTTACTCTTGTCATATTAACACGCTATGTTCAGTGAAATTACAGGTTTTATAGTCCACAACCTATCTTCTTATTCTTCTTCTTCTTATTCTTCTTCTTCAGCTTTTTCTTCTTCGTCTTCTTCTTCTTGTCCTTTTTCCTTTGTCCTACTACCTCTTGCCTTACAACATCACAAAGAGGATGTATGTGTAGACTTCTGGTTTACGCTAAGTAGGAGATTCTGATGCCGACATGTGGAACTTTTGTTTCTTTGATCCCTCTGTACATCCCTTCTCGGGTCAACATCATTCCTCTGAAACTTCCTCGTATCCTCTCATTCTTGTCAATGTCTAAACCACTTTACTTTCTCTTCTTCAACGTAGATATTAACCGTTGTAGTCAGTCACCATTTTGTCTAAATGTACAGTTGGGAATTTTGTGTGGAATTGTCTTTCCAGATACCAGAAAAGAAACCACAACAAAAAATGACTCAAGGGACTAATTATTAACTACTGGAAAGTAGAAAAAGAAACTTGATATCGTAGACAGGCTAATATCAACACAGGAAACAGAACAAACAAACATTAGCGTCCATCTGATATTACTGGCACACATTAAACAACGGTCAACATTGAGACTTGAATTTCAAAATAATTATAACCAAAAATATTCTTCATTTAGCTATTGCGTTATCTCGCGGATTCCTGGGTATCGACTCTGGAGCGGACAACTTTTTTTATTCCATTAGTTTGTCTTGCGAGATTGACAGCTCTAATATTGAAAGTTTCAGAGAGGAATGGAGGGATGATGGCGCTCAAATAGCGTTCTAATCTCAGCGGTCGCTTTGTTTACCGTTGGTGATAATCGCAGTCGCGTGGAGGCGACAAATATTGTAATGTAAACAAGTTCTTTGTTTACCTTTATCAGATACCTGGTATAGCGTAGTAATACACAGCTCGCTCACGCACATACACGCACACGCATACACTCAGACGCACACATATGAAGCATAATAAGCGCGGTCAGACTAGCTGATTCACAGCCAAATGAAACAAATATGTGACACGTTATTACAGAAACAGATGCATGCGGTTACTTCAAGGGGTTACGGCATATTTGGATATCGGCAGATGTAGTTATGGTTTGCAGAGAAATGTTAAGAATCGATGTCATTGCAATCCTGGCAGATCCATAGGTTGTCAGTCTCTCTCAGCAAATGGCGGAGAGTGTAGATGGTGATGTTTCTTGTAGTTCGCTGGTTTTGCACACTCCTGCTGCGTCCTTTCTGAATATGATTTAAAGATCCCGCGATTTGTGCCGGATGTGTCGAACCGGTAGGTGCAAATATTGCAGTTAAGCTGTAAACTAGCGACACAGAGCATTCCCTTCTCCAGACCACATCCTGCTGCTTTGCAAAGCCCTGTTCAGTGGATGGTTGGGGGAGATTGAGAACGAGCCAAGAAGAAGGAAGAAGAAGGAAGAAGAAGAAGACGCTTCAAAATGCCAGCTCAATCCAACACCAGTGTCTCACCTGCGTTAGAATCAATTTGACATGTGCTCAGCTATTCCAGGCTGGGTCGACGGACTCAGCTGAGAAGAAACATAGATCGAGTGAATCAATTTGACATGTGCTCAGCTATTCCAGGCTGGGTCGACGGACTCAGCTGAGAAGAAACATAGATCGAGTGAATCAATTTGACATGTGCTCAGCTATTCCAGGCTGGGTCGACGGACTCAGCTGAGAAGAAACATAGATCGAGTGAATCAATTTGACATGTGCTCAGCTATTCCAGGCTGGGTCGACGGACTCAGCTGAGAAGAAACATAGATCGAGTGAATCAATTTGACATGTGCTCAGCTATTCCAGGCTGGGTCGACGTACTCAGCTGAGAAGAAACATAGATCGAGTGAATCAATTTGACATGTGCTCAGCTATTCCAGGCTGGGTCGACGTACTCAGCTGAGAAGAAACATAGATCGAGTGAATCAATTTGACATGTGCTCAGCTATTCCAGGCTGGGTCGACGGACTCAGCTGAGAAGAAACATAGATCGGGTGAATCAATTTGACATGTGCTCAGCTATTCCAGGCTGGGTCGACGGACTCAGCTGAGAAGAAACATAGATCGAGTGAATCAATTTGGCATGTGCTCAGCTATTCCAGGCTGGGTCGACGTACTCAGCTGAGAAGAAACATAGATCGAGTGAATCAATGTGACATGTGCTCAGCTATTCCAGGCTGGGTCGACGTACTCAGCTGAGAAGAAACATAGATCGAGTGAATCAATGTGACATGTGCTCAGCTATTCCAGGCTGGGTCGACGGACTCAGCTGAGAAGAAACATAGATCGAGTGAATCAATGTGACATGTGCTCAGCTATTCCAGGCTGGGTCGACGTACTCAGCTGAGAAGAAACATAGATCGAGTGAATCAATGTGACATGTGCTCAGCTATTCCAGGCTGGGTCGACGGACTCAGCTGAGAAGAAACATAGATCGAGTGAATCAATTTGACATGTGCTCAGCTATTCCAGGCTGGGTCGACGGACTCAGCTGAGAAGAAACATAGATCGAGTGAATCAATTTGACATGTGCTCAGCTATTCCAGGCTGGGTCGACGGACTCAGCTGAGAAGAAACATAGATCGAGTGAATCAATTTGACATGTGCTCAGCTATTCCAGGCTGGGTCGACGGACTCAGCTGGGAAGAAACATAGATCGAGTGCTAATGTTTTGAGGACATCTGGCTTTGTTCCACATGTTGACCCAATGAGCATTCTTTTTGGTTTCCTTTGTGTTTTCTTGGAAGAGAGTTCGGGCAAAAATTGCACGACCGCACATTGATAATAGGTGACTCTAAAAGTAGGGTGGGAATAGATCGGGGAGGGGGGAATAGATGGGGGGGGTGGTAGGTAGAGGAGGTGGGGGCTAGAAAAGGTTGCAGGTAATAAACCACTAAAACTGGATGCTGATTTGATAATAGCCGAAAAAAACTAACAAAAGATAAGAAATTTGTGAGAGGTAAATATGTGTGCGTGTCATGGCACGACACCCCGAATCGGTAGGGTTTCTAATCCTAAGAGTTTCATGTTTTTTCTGGTCTTAAGGAAGGTGAGACCAGCGTCTTTCCTTTGGGAGACTGACGAAAGGCACGGAGATGCTGTGAACAAATTGTGCATGTAAAAGAAACTTGGCATTTGAAAATGGATGATATAAAGGTCAGGGCAGTTGGAGAATAATGGACAGTTCAACACAGTGCCGATAGGGGAGTTACTGATAGCTTTAAGGGACAATGCAACACAGTGTTGATGGGGGAGTTACTGATAGCTTTAAGGGACAATGCAACACAGTGTGGATGGGGGAGTTACTGATAGCTTTAAGTGACAATGCAACACAGTGTTGATTGGGGAGTTACTGATAGCTTTAAGGGACAATGCAACACAGTGTTTATGGGGGAGTTACTGATAGCTTTAAGGGACAATGCAACACAGTGTTTATGGGGGAGTTACTGATAGCTTTAAGGGACACTGCAACACAGTGTTGATGGGGGAGTTACTGATAGCTTTAAGGGACAATGCAACACAGTGTCGATGGGGGAGTTACTGATAGCTTTAAGGGACAATGCAACACAGTGTCGATGGGGGAATTACTGATAGCTTTAAGGGACAATGCCACACAGTGTCGATGGGGGAGTTACTGATAGCTTTAAGGGACAATGCAACACAGTGTCGATGGGGGAGTTACTGATAGCTTTAAGGGACAATGCAACACAGTGTCGATGGGGGAGTTACTAATAGCTTTAAGGGACAATGCAATACAGTGTCGATGGGGGAGTTACTGATAGCTTTAAGGGACAATGCAACACAGTGTTGATGGGGGAGTTACTGATAGCTTTAAGGGACAATGCAACACAGTGTTGATTGGGGAGTTACTGATAGCTTTAAGGGACAATGCAACACAGTGTTGATGTGGGAGTTACAATTGCTTATATTGGACAAAGCAGACACAGGAATGAGTGGAGGGGTCGGGTAGGGGTTGGTGGAATGTTCTTTGGAAATGATGAACAAACCAGACACAGGAGGTGGATAAATAGCGTTGGATATAGTGAAGAAACCAGACACCGGAAGTGGAGAATTAACATTGGATATAGTGAGCAAACCAGCCACCGGAAGTGGAGAATTAGCGTTGGATATAGTGAACAAACCAGACACTGGAAGTGAAAAATTGGAGTTGGATATAGTGAAGAAACCAGCCACCGGAAGTGGAGAATTAGCGTTGGATATGATAAACAAACCAGACACAGGAAGTGGATAATTAGCGTTGAATATGATGAACAAACCAGACACAGGAAGTGGATAATTAGCGTAGGAATAACGGAGATTCTCAAGCAAGCATCAGTGAAGTGTGACTCCAGAATATAACAGACGCAGGTCAGATAGGAATTGTTTAAGAATGACAGCTGCAGTCATACGTCAATTACAGTCAATCACAATCACAATTAAAACACGAGGGTAACAGGACAGGTTATATCATCATCATCATCATCATCATCATCATCATGGACCTCCACTTCCTCATCACGTGTCTCGGCTACAACATCCACCGTTGATCGCCTCTATGTCCTGTCTTCAAGCTGTCCAATATTTCTCTCCGTCTCTCCCTCTTCCCTGCGATTCTGACCATTGTCACCTTGTGTTCCAACCCGCCTCTTCTCATGACATGCGCCAAAAAAGGTGACTGCCTTATCCTGATTTTTGTCATAGAGTGAAAAAAAAGGTAAAGTAACCCATAGCATTACTGCCTTAGGGATGTGAGGTGTTAGCGATCTCACATTTCAAAGGCTCGGCTATATGAGGGCGGTAGCCATCTCCTCTCCCTTGCCGCCTTTACTTCCCGGAGTGAACCGGTACCCATTTAAGGCTGGGTCGACCCGGGAGCTATTGCAGTCTGAAACCACATTACCGCTTCAACTGGGGAATGAACCCAGGACCACTCAGATACGAAGCCAGCTAACAACTGCGCTACGCGGCTCCCATAGACTGAAAAGAAAGCTAATAACGCGTTTCTTGAGCACGCACAGAAACCAAGTCTTTAGTGCCCAGAATAGGAACATTGTGATGGCGCAGTAAAGTCACTGATGCGGTTCAGTTAGCCAGGATCCACACAGACACCGGGGGAGTATGTCTTTGGGATAAGGATTGGACACACAGTTAGAAAGCTAGCTGTTTCTATTACAGGACAGTCTTAAATCTGGAATCCACAGGGAAAGAGAGATAAAGGCACACAGGGATGGGAGTTGAAGACAAGCAAACAAGCTAAGTAAAGAGTCCAGTATGTGGGCACAGCTGGAATAGATAGCTCGGGACATGAGGACGATGTGGACACAGCGGTGAGCAGGGGGTGGGGGTGGGGTGGGGTTGGACTAACGTCTGGTCAGTCAAAACATACCGGCAAGACTCTCCCCTCGACATCTTCGTAGTCCACCCTGGAAACGGACTGTTTTTTGTGTGAAGTTTTTTTCAGTTTGGCTAACGAGGTTGGGGGGGGGGGGGGGGAGGGGGGGTATATGTGATTTCTCTAAGTAGTGAGTAACACGCAGATGAAAAAAATAGTAGCACAACCGCATGGAGGACCACGGTCCATATTCATCAGCACGCTCGGGAAGCTACTGCAACCCGCCACTCAACGTCCTTTTTAGGGCGCACAGAAGAGTAAATCTACTCATGGTGGCCATTCAACAACAACAACAACAACAACAACAAAAACTACAACAACAACACCAACAACAACAACAACAACAACAACATCAACAACAACAACATACGGAGACATCTAGAGTATATAAGTCAGGGCATGAGGACATGATGTGAACAGTGTTGGAATAATAGTTGTCCATCACAAGTGATGAGGACCACTCTCATTGTTCAGCCGTGTGGACAGTCGTATCTCTTGCTGTGTCCGCTGAACTGGGTGACTTGCGCGGTGATTGGGATTAAAGGGAGGAAGAAACTGCGCCTTTTGTCAACCTCACTCACAGAGCCTAAGCTACCTTTTGTCAGTGGCAAGACATTCATCGAGACGACTGGAGATAGCATAGGATGCAGATTTTGCCTCAGGGTTACCACCGAAGCCTTTCCGTAAACATGTAACCCGTAGGGTAGAAAGGTGGGATGGCATCTAACGCAGTTTGTCGTGCCTTTTCGATAACCACAAGAGGTCGTATGGACAACACTCAGCGTGTGAGTGAGTCTGGAATCTCTCCCCAGCTGTATTCAACTCATCATAGTAGCATCTAAAATTCCCACACGCCAAATTCTTGAAGGTGAACTGTCAGAACTAACCCGTGAGATACGACACAGGTATAAGCTAGTGCCATTCAGCCGGCGTCCAGACCAGGATAAACGGATGGAAGATATCACAAAAAAGAACGAAATAACAAGTCCAGATGGAAAACAACTCCACGTATCAGTGAACACAAGTGTAAGTCGTCGACTAGTGTGAATTCGAGACAAATCCTTGGTCTAGCGGCATCCTTCTTCTTCTTCTGCGTACACAGTCAGACAGTAACCATTATTTTCTCGAAAAAAGCGGCGGTCATCCTGAGACTCTCGCCACTACCATAGAGCTTGTCTTGCAGTTCCACTGGCAATGGCCACATCTGCTCTCTCTGATCCTCGTATGTCGGGCAGTTCTGCAGCAGATGTTCAGTGGTCATTTTACCAGTACCGCACGGGCATTCGTCGGCACACCCTATCTTCAATTTGTTGAATAGGTGGTACCTCAGTCTGTTGTGGCCAGTGCGAAGTCTGAAGACAACGACCTGCTCTCTTCGGTTCAACTGGTAATAGGCATCGTTTTTGGTGTAACCAGTATGTTCGGTTTCCCATTTTAGCGGCATCCATAATGATCCAAAACAGTAGAGAAATGTAGACTCGCAGCCAGTTATGGCGCTATCTTTGCCAGATTTTTGTTGGAATACAGTAGATGGTTTTGGATAGAGCGTGATGTGCATCTATTGAAGGCATATGCTCCATTGTATCGTAAACGGGTATCTTCTTCTTCTTCTTCTTCTTCTTCTTCTTCTTCTTCTTCTTATTCTTCTCCCTCTTCTTCTTCTTCTTCGTCGTCGTCGTCGGTGTTCGAATTGAAAAAGACGTTTGTTACATTGCGTCGGAGATTATAGCTAGGCTGGAATATCTGCGCTGTTTGGTCTTCTTCTTTGTCTTCTTCGTTAAACGTCAACTTGAATTTGTTCGAAGAAAGCAGCTGTCACCCTGAGGCTGTCGACACTGCCATAGAGCGTGTCTAGTGTTGCCACTGGTGATGGCCACATGTGCTTTCTCTGGTCCTCGTATGTCGGGCAATTTTGCAGCAGATGTTCAGCGGCCATTTTCCCTGTACCACAAGTGCATTCGTCAGTGCCACCTATCTTCAGTTTATTGAATAGATGGTACGTCAGTCTGTTGTGGCCTGTGCGGAGTGAAGACCACGACCTGCTTTTTCCTGTTCAACTGGTAATAGGCATCATTTTTTGTGTAGCCAGTATGTTCTGTGACCCATTTGGCCATGTATCTGGCCCTAATAAACCTTTTGGACTCTTCGTAGGTCACAATAGGATCTGGTTGTGGTAGTCTTGCCCCTTCTTTTGCCAGTCTGCCTGCCTCCTCGTTGCCTTGGATGTTACAGTGGGATGGAACCCATTGTACCACTACTCTTTTTGGTGCGGACTGCTGGCATAGTTGACAGAGTACTGCTCTTAAGTCATTAAGTTCAGAATTTTTCTGGCTTTTTAGTGCTGTGACTACGGCCAGGGCATCTGTAAACAGGACTATCTGGCTTTCATTGCTTTCGCCTGTCAGCATTGCTTCTGCTGCAGCCCTCAGTGCCTCTGTCTCTGCTCTGAAATTGCTTGAGAATTTTCCAGTTGCCACTGACTGTTGTTTTTCTACCATTTGGTAGACTCAGGAATACCTCTGCCCCTCCGATCTGTGTTGTGTTTGTTACAGAACCGTCGGTGTATGCATGGGTCTAGTCCATGCTTTGGTAGTTTTCCGTTATGTACATTAGGGTTATGTCTCTTCTTTCTTTTTCAGTCTGGTTATTCTTGTTTCCAATACCTGGTATATTTTCTACCACCTCCGGAATGATATGATGCTTCCAGGTGGGTTTGCGTACAGTAGGGATGGGCTTTGGTGTTGTTATGGTGTTCATAGGGTCTTCGCTCATCTTTGCTTTGGCAATTTCTGCAAAGTTTCTCAGTCTTCTTAGTTTCTCTACCTGCTGCTGGGCTCTGCAGTCTCTTCTGTCGGTCATGGATTGCAGATTTGTAATATTTTCCAGTTCTACAATTGGCGTTGACTTCATGCCTCCTGTTATAACTCTCATGGCTTGGTTTTGAAGTTTGCTAATTTTATTAAAGTTCGCCTTTGCTGTTGTTGTCCATGCCGCAATGCCATACTCGAGAACTGGTCTCACTTTTCCAGTGTACAGTTTCTTTAGTATACTTTTGTCTGCTCCCCAGCTTGTGCCAGCAAGTTTCCTCATGATTGCCTTACTTTGTCTGGCTCTCATTCGGTTTCTCTCGATCTGACTTTTCCATGTCATGCGCCGATCAAATGTGACGCCCAAGTAGTTTGGGTTGTCGTTTAGCCGCAGATATTTGCCGTTAAGACTTATTTTGGTGTTCTGGAGTTTGTTTGAAAGCGAGAATATCGTACATGTTTTTTCTTCATTTATTTTGACCAGCCATACGTTCGCCCACTCCTCCAACGATGTTAGGGCCTGCTGCATCCGATTGCTTGCTATGGTGAGATTTTTTTCAGAGGTCCACATAGCCAGATCGTCTGCAAACATGGAGCTGTGGACTCTTCTTGGTATATTCTCTGAGATGTTTTTTATATACACCAGAAAGAGTGTGGGTGACAGTTCTCCCCCTTGAAGTAATCCTTGCTCCAATGTCACCTTTTTGCTCATCTGCCCTTGTACTTGAACTCTGGCTGTTCTGTTTTCAAGGTAGTGGCTGATCCATCTGTACATTTTTCCAGATACTTCACTTCTTAGTAGCTTGACTTTAAGTCCCTCTTTCCACATCTAGTCAAATGCCTTCTCTAGATCCACCCAAACCGCTACTGTGTGCTTTTTCTCTTGGTAGACATCCTCTATTTCCTATGCTGTGAGAGTGATCTGGTCCTCAATGGATCTGTCTTGTCTAAATCCTGCTTGCTGTGGAATTAATATGTGTTTTGCTTCCAGGTGCCACATCAGTCTGGTGTTTATCATACGCTCTCTCAGTCTACCTACACAGCTCAGTAGACTGATAGGCCTGAATCCATTTGGATCTGTTCTATCTTTTTCTTTCTTTGGTACGGGTATAAGTACAGCATCTTTCCATGCCTGCGGTACAATTCCCCTTTTCCAGCTTTGGTTTAGGACTGACCGTAACTTCCTATTTGCTGTTTGGCCCAATCCCATCAGCATTTCATTTGTTACCCCATCTTTTCCGGACGATTTCTTTTTCTTTAAAGTTCTCATGGCCTCCTTCATTTCATTCATTGTTAGTTTTGCCATCATGTGCTCCTCTGGTTCCATCTTGATGCTGTCGTGGCTCTTTTGTTCTTCACTAATGTCTGTATGCCTGTCTGTAGGGACATCAATGTGGTTTGCTCTGGCATAATGTTCTATAAAGGCGGTTGCTGCTTTTTTCCAGTGAGCATGTTGTCGCCCTGCTTGATGGTAATTTGTTTATTTGATAGTGTTTCGTCATTCATGGCTCTGGCTAACTTCCATAGTTTGTTCCCTTCTTTATCTAGATTGAGGCTTTCTGGGGTTTTTTTCCAGCCGTCTCTTGTTATTTGGTTCAGTTTTCTTTTGTATTTCGCAGTGATGACCTTGAGGGCGACATTTGCTTCCATAGATTGCTCTCTCTCTGCCATGTTCCTAGCATTTGAGACTTCATCCTCAGCTTTCTGCAGTTCTTGATTCGCTTTTTGGTTCGACACATCAGATTACAAGACCGCATTTTTTTTACTTGGTCTGCCTTCCATGTTATAGCCAAAATTTCTTAGTCAGGCTGGGTGGCTGTTTCAAGGACCGCCCCGTGTAAACGAAATAGGGCCGTAGTCAGCTGTGGTTCGCTGACCCTGATGCAAGCAGCCAGCTGTGGTTAGCTGACCATAATTCAAGCAGCCAGCTGTGGTTCGCTTACCATAATGCAAGCAGCCAGCTGTGGTTCTCTTACCATAATGCAAGCAGCCAGCTGTGGTTCGCTGACCCTAATGCAAGCAGCCAGCTGTGGTTCGCTGACCATAATTCAAGCAGCCAGCTGTGGTTCGCTGACCCTAATGCAAGCAGCCAGCTGTGGTTCGCTGACCATAAGTCAAGCAGCCAGCTGTGGTTCGCTGACCCTAATGCAAGCAGCCAGCTGTGGTTCGCTGACCATAATTCAAGCAGCCAGCTGTGGTTCGCTGACCCTAATGCAAGCAGCCAGCTGTGGTTCGCTGACCATAATTCAAGCAGCCAGCTGTGGTTCGCTTACCATAATGCAAGACGACAGCTGTGGTTCTCCGGACTACATCCTGCTTCATCCAAGGCCCTGTTCGGTGCTTGTTAGCTCCAGACTGAGAACGAATGCAGAGGAAGAAGTAGAAGAATGCTGCATCTGCTTCTTCAGTTGTAGTTCCAGTACGCTAAAGTGTACCAAGGATGGAAATTGAACCAGGCTGATATTCTCCTAGGGGCAACAGCTCTAACCATCATGTCACACAAAATCTTTCAAACGCGTAGTAGAATATCAGTTCAGTTCAGGTACCATCTCCGCATCGAGTGTCAGCTGCAATGGATCTCCAGTGTACTCTATCTCTTGCCGTAATTGTGCAATTTGAGAGGATTTTTTCAGTCCATCTCCTGATGTTATCCACCCACTTAAAACGTTGTCTGCCTCTTGAACGACTGCCGTCCTCCCTACCCTCCAGTATGGTCTTCAAAAAAGGAGGTATGTCTTGTTATATGACCAAAATAACGTAACTGTCTAATATCACAACCCGAGTAACAACAATTATTCAGAGACTTTCATTTCACAGAATATCGAAATACTCACCTGTGCAATCCACTTAGATAAAGTTCACAGAAAGTTCTCCATTCTTTAGTTGTCGACCCCCTCCTTGGATACTCCAATAAGCAATCAGTTGCCATAAACATCCCTATTTGGATAATTTAATTACAGTTTGCATTTCTGTAATATCCAGTGTGTCTTTACCTGTTTCAAACATTTATTTTCTCGTGCAAGTACTCGCTGGCATTATGTGTCTCAATTCAGTCTTGGCAGAAACAATCGAATATGTCGTTCCACTTGGGTCAATGGTTAGAGCCAGCGTTCTCTCACTGTCTCCCTCGTGTTCCTTCTCTTTCCTTTATCTGTACTTCCTTCTTTCTCTCTACTCTCTTCGTCTCTCGGTTTCTCTCGTAATGTATCACTGGTGTGTGTGTCGTTGGATCTTTCTGGGTTGTGGTGAGGTCATGAGTGAATATGTGTTGTGTCGTTGGGTATTTTTAGGTCGTGGTGAGGTCAGGATTGTATGTATTATGTGTGGTGCGTCGTTGGGTCTGTTCTAGATTGTACTGGGGTCAAGAAAGGTAGTATGTGTGCTGTGTAGTTGGGTCTGTACTTTGGTCAAGAAAAGTAGTATGTGTGCTGTGTAGTTGGGTCTGTACTTTGGTCAAGAAAGGTAGTATGTGTGCTGTGTAGATGGGTCTGTACTTTGGTAAAGAAAGGCAGTATGTGTGCTGTGTAGATGGGTCTGTACTTTGGTAAAGAAATGTAGTATGTGTGCTGTGTAGTTGGGTCTGTACTGGGGTCAAGAAAGGTAGTATGTGTGCTGTGTAGTTGGGTCTGTACTTTGGTCAAGAAAGGTAGTATGTGTGCATTGTAGTTGGGTCTGTACTTTGGTCAAGAAAGGTAGTATGTGTGCTGTGTAGATGGGTCTGTACTTTGGTCAAGAAAGGTAGTATGTGTGCTGTGTAGTTGGTTCTGTACTTTGGTCAAGAAAGGTAGTATGTGTGCTGTGTAGTTGGGTCTGTACTTTGGTCAAGAAAAGTAGTATGTGTGCTGTGTAGATGGGACTGTACTGGGGTCAAGAAAGACGGTACGTGTGCTGTTTAGTAATGACCAAAACAAATATTCACTTCGACATCAGTGGGCCGTTGCATCGATCGACCACGTGCTGCAGACTGTTGCCTTGCGTCACACAGAGGTCATGGGAAGTGCAGCCTCTAATTTCCATGTATAAAGGGATAAAGCTTTGTGTTTTCAAGGTGAGTTAATCGGCAGATTTCCCTCCTGACAATTTGAGGGGAGACGCGAACTCTGTTGCCTTGTGACGGGAGCGCGATTTGTTCCCGTGTTTATATCTGGCTTTCTCTGTTTTCGTCTATCTCCTACCCGACATCTGTAAATTGTACTTCCTTGATTCACGTGATTCTTGATGGCTGTATGTGTGTTGTGTGGTGTGGTCAGGGGAAGGCTGTATGTGTGTTGTGTGGTGTGTCGCTGGGTCGTTTTGTCTGTTCTACGTTGGGGTCAGATCACTCCATGGACTGAGGGACTTTATGATGATGACGGGGTCGGGGGTCCCAGATCAGTGCCAGGATGAAAGACTTACATGATGTTATGGTCAGAGGACCTAAATCAGTCTCAGGACTGACCGACTTGGTGATGAAGTTACAAGATACAGGTTACAAAATACAAGTTACAAGATACAAGTTTAATTGTTTGCATTTTCCAACAATTTCTTGCTCTCGCGTTATTTGTGTTTCAATTTCATTTTCCCTCTAATTGACTGATCGATTTCATTCAAATGCTTTGTATTTGTCGCTCGTACCATGATGCCGCCTGCTAATCACGCATCAAAGCCAAGAAGGGACATAAAAGCAAGCACAACCCTGCACAATCACGCTTCACTGACTTTAGACTCTCACAGGCCTGGCACCTGTCGCCTAGAGAAAGCTATACAATACTGGCTTCATTCAGACCGCTTTGACTCGGGACTGAAACACTTGACACTGTATCCAGCGAATGATTAGCTCAGGTACCCATTTTTTATTAACCTGAGCGGGTGGTGGATAGCAGTGAACCATATCAGGAGTTTCCTTCTGTCACGTGCCGCTTTGACGAAATATGCATCGAGAGTTCTTCAGTGACGTCATAAGTCCAAACTTCCTGGAACTTGAAACATAAAATATTGATTCCGCAACACTTGGCCCTTTGTTCGTTTTTCCCTCCGGCCCTCCCCCAAACCAAAGCCATGCTTTAGTTGTACTTTTGAGGTTGTAATTGTTCTTTATTTTTCGTCGTTCGATCTAAAAAAACAGCATTTTGTTTCACTCATAAACTTGTCAGTCTCTTTCAGACTGTCCCCTCAGACAGTTTACCTCTCAAATTACCGCATTTGTTTTCTTTCAACGACCTGTCGTTTAGTTTCAGGCTACGTTACCGAAATTGGGCTGATTAGCACAGTAGTAGAGAGCACTCGCTTTTCATGACATAGGTACGGAGTTCAACTTCTACTACCGATAGCTCCAGTCGACCTAGTTGTAAATGGGTACCTGACTGATGGCTAGGGAAAGGAAAAGCGGTTGAGTAGGGAAACTTGCCATGCGACTTCACAAAGCAGTGGGTTAGGGCAACAATCTCTCAAACAATTTATCTGCGACGTTAGTTTATAGTATGGGACTACCTCCCCCCATCCCACCCAAAGACAGTTTGTCCCTCATTTATACCCAAGTGCGAAGCATGATTATGATTTTAGTTCAAGCTGAGTCATGAACATAAAGGGGCTCACTTACCGATGTGGATTAGGGTAAGTTGAGTCATGGACTTAAAGGGGCACACTTAACGATGTGGATTAGGGTAAGTTGAGTCAAGGACTTAAAGGACACACTTACCGTTGTGGATTAGGGTAAGTTGAGTCATGGACTTAAGGGGGCACACTTAACGATGTGGATTAGGGCACGTTGAGTCATGGACTTAAAGGACACACTTACCGATGTGGATTAGGGTAAGCTGAGTCATGAACATAAAGTGGCACACTTAAAGACGTCGACAAAATGTTGAAAAGTACGTCGTGTTTGTACTGAATGAGAGAGTTGACACCAACGCTGTCTACGCACTTCTGTACAGTTGTCTACGTGTTCTTGTAAATCAGTTCTAAGTATTTTTCATTTCTGCAAAAAATATATATCACACTCTCCTTTAACACGTGATCAAATCGCAATTACAAAACTCCGCTGAAAAAAGCAAACGTTTGAAACACACTTTGAAAGCTTCAAATATAACTCTCCGTTGAAGGCCGACCTAAATTCTGGCTAGTTCGCTGTGAGAAAAAAGTAGCGCCGTAATGACCGTCTCCTAGCTGCCAATTGACCTGATTCCTACACTATTTTAGCCTGGACGCAATCAGCTTATCTTTCCAATAGTAATTAATAAATTCACTTTACCGCTTCGCGCGTTTGCTAACATATCACTACGCTTAAACAAAAATGACCATTACAATTTAAATTTATAATTTATTACACATCTGTTGTATGCAAATCAGTGTCTTATCTAACTCTTGAAAACCTTTTGGGATAGCTCAATCTATATTTTGTTTTTTATATAACCCCTTGAATGCACTATAACCCTCATAAACTCGTTAGCCTCTTGTACAGTTTATTTCTTAATTTCATTTATAAGCGTGTCAGTTTCAGGCGCCTTTACGTTCCATACTCTTTATTTCTGAAATGGCCTTCGATAGGATATGTCGTCACTCTGCTTCTCTTGTGGAGCTGACAGACTTGGAGAATCGGTTTCCTGCATTTTCTCCATGAGTATTTAGTTAATCGACATTTGGGGGTCACATGGACATGAAGGGGAATAGGCAACAGCTCGACTATCATCATCTTGTCATTCAGTCCGGGAGAATGATTTGGGCTTTTGACTCCATCATCATCAAGTCATTCAGTCCGGGAGAATGATTTGGGCTTTTGACTCCATCTTCATCAAGTCATTCAGTCCGGGAGAATGATTTGGGCTTTTGACTCAATCATCATCAAGTCATTCAGTCCGGGAGACCGATTTGGCGCTTTTGACTCCATCATATTCAAGTCATTAAGTCAGAGAGAATAAGTTTGGGCTTTCGACTCAATCATCATCAAGCCATTCAGTCTCGGATATTGATTTGGGGCTTTTGACTCTATCTTCAAAAACTCATTTAGTCTGGGAGACCGATTTAGGGTATTCGACTCGATCTTCGAAAAGTCAGTTAGTCTTGGAACTGGTTAAGGTCCCCGACCAAATCATTATCATGAAGTCATTCCCTCCTGAGACTGGTTTAGGGCTCTAGCTCCATCATCATCATCAAGTTATTCCATCTTCGGACTGGTTTGGAGACCTGACCAAAATATCCTTATCAAGTCATTTAGTCCTGGAACTGATTTAAAGCCCCACCCCCCACCCCACACCTCTTCCCGAATCAATCATCAAGTCATTCAGTCATGGGACTGGTATGCAAGCTCATGATTCTGTCTTTCCATTTCTGCCTGTTATGTGCAGTCGTCTTCAGCTCAGCATAAGTCTTCACCGTCACGGCTCTGCATGCTTATGTCACAAAAGTATTTCTTGGTCTGACCCATCCTTGTGTTCTGTCTTCCAAGACTTATTTCAGCGGGCCCTCGTTGTTTTTGCATCTTGTGTAGCAGTTTCTTTCCTCTCCCACTTCCGTCATCACTCTTTCGTTTGATTTCATCTCTGTCCATCTCACCCTATGCATCTATCGGTAACACCACCTCACATATGAAAGGCCCTCAAGTATTTTTCATCTCCTTAATTTATTTTCCATACTTCAGTACCGTACGACGCCACAGACCAGATATTACTGTTAAGAATTGTTTGTCATGGCGTCGTACTAATGCGTCCTCAAATTACAGGATTTCCCAGGTGAGTTCTGATTTTGGAAGACTTCGATCAAACGTCTGGGAGCGGTTGTTGTTGTTGTTGTTGTAGTTGTTATTGTTGTTGTTGTAGTTGTTGTTGTTGTAGTTGTTGTAGTTGTTGTTGTAGTTCTTGTTGTTGTTGTTGTAGTTCTTGTTGTTTTTGTTGTTGTAGTTGTTGTTGTTGTAGTTGTTGTTGTTGTTGTAGTTGTTGTTGTTGTTGTTGTTGTAGTTGTTGTTGTTGTAGTTATTGTAGTTGTTGTTGTTGTAGTTGTTGTTGTTGTTGTTGTTGATGTAGTTGTTGTTGTTGTAGTTGTTGTTGTTGTAGTTCTTGTTGTTGTTGTTGTAGTTCTTGTTGTTGTTGTAGTTATTGTTGTTGTAGTTATTGTAGTTGTTGTTGTTGTTGTAGTTATTGTAGTTGTTGTTGTAGTTATTGTAGTTGTTGTTGTTGTTGTTGTAGTTGTTGTTGTAATTGTTTTTGTTGTAGTTGTTGTTGTTGTTATTGTTGTTGTAGTTGTTGTAGTTGTTGTTGTTGTAGTTGTTGTTGTTGTTGTTGTTGTAGTTGTTGTTGTTGTTGTTGGTGTAGTTGTTGTTGTTGTAGTTGTTGTAGTTGTTGTTGTTGTTGTTATTGTAGTTGTTGTTGTTGTTGTAGTTGTTGTTGTTGTTGGTGTAGTTGTTGTTGTTGTTGTTGTAGTTGTTGTTGTTGTAGTTGTAGTTGTTGTTGTTGTTGTAGTTGCTGTTGTTGTTGTTGTAGTTGCTGTTGTTGTTGTTGTTGTTGTAGTTGTTATTGTTGTTGTTGTTGTTGCTGAATACTTACAACGAGTAGCTTTACGTACTCCTTTGTGCGCCCTAAAAAGACGTTAAGCGGCGGGTTGTCGTAGCTTTCCGCATATCCCGAGACTGCTGATGAAGGTGGACCGGGGTCCTCCTTCAGGCGGTTGTGCTGTCCTTGGCTTCATCTACGTGTCGTTCATTACTACGGGGATCACGTCAAACCTCACCTTGTTAGCCCGATTGTTGTCCTCGACAATAGCCCGTTTCCAGGATGACCAACGAGGTAGTCAGATGAGGGGGACACTGCTTATTTTGTCAACCTTACTCTCTTGTCCTGAGTTACGTTTGGCCAGTGGTAAGATTTTATCGAGCCAACTGGAGATAGCACAGAATGCAGATTTTTTCTCTGGGTTTACTTCTGAAACCTCTATCGTAAAACGGTCTTACGCGAGGGGGCAAAGGGGAGATTACATTTATAGTTGTGTGTCGTGTCTTTCGCATAACAAGAGATCGTATGGACATCACTCAGCGTGTGAGTGATGGGCATATCTCCCCGGCGTGATCTAGTGCATTATAGTCGCTTGTTTAAATTGTAGTCACACCAAAACCGACACTGTCTGCAGCTGGGACGAAAGAGCCAATCTCGCGAAGTCCATCCGTATGCACTAGTCCGTGAAAATACGAGACAGGCTTAAGAGTAGTTCTAAATACTTCATGATAGTGTGGTTAACGAGGTGTGATCAACAGTAATCTCCATTGTGGATCACTTTCTGAAGAGCTCCGCATTGCACTACAGCCAGGTGAACCATGGTCCACTATTCTCGTATATACCAGTGTGGGTACCGCGTGGGCTAGTGGTTAAGTGACAAGGCTCACAAAACGAAGGTGCTGGGTTCGATCCCTATCACAGCACCGGCCGTTACCCAGGGAAAGCAAACCCTTAGAAAATGCAGTAGGACGCAGAACCTTACATAAAATGGATGCCGAAGTCGGATGCACTGGGCCGACAGGCGCAAAATAAAAAAGGCAGTACAACGCACACAACTTGGGGATTATAGATATAAGGTATACACACAAATGCAAGAAGAAAATATATACCAGTTGATGTACAGGGACCCACTGCAACCCACCACTAAATGTACAGGCACCCACTGCAACCCACCACTAAATGTATAGGGACCCACTGCAACCCACCACTAAATGTACAGGCACCCACTGCAATCCAGCACTAAATGTACAGGGACCCACTGCAACCCACCACTAAATGTACAGGGACCCACTGCAACCCACCACTAAATGTACAGACATTTCCCAACATTGTTGTTGTTGTTGTAGTTGTTGTTGTAATTGTTTTTGTTGTAGTTGTTGTTGTTGTTATTGTTGTTGTAGTTGTTGTAGTTGTTGTTGTTGTAGTTGTTGTTGTTGTTGTTGTTGTTGTAGTTGTTGTTGTTGTTGTTGGTGTAGTTGTTGTTGTTGTAGTTGTTGTAGTTGTTGTTGTTGTTGTTATTGTAGTTGTTGTTGTTGTTGTAGTTGTTGTTGTTGTTGGTGTAGTTGTTGTTGTTGTTGTTGTAGTTGTTGTTGTTGTTGTTGTAGTTGTTGTTGTTGTTGTAGTTGCTGTTGTTGTTGTTGTAGTTGCTGTTGTTGTTGTTGTTGTTGTAGTTGTTATTGTTGTTGTTGTTGTTGCTGAATACTTACAACGAGTAGCTTTACGTACTCCTTTGTGCGCCCTAAAAAGACGTTAAGCGGCGGGTTGTCGTAGCTTTCCGCATATCCCGAGACTGCTGATGAAGGTGGACCGGGGTCCTCCTTCAGGCGGTTGTGCTGTCCTTGGCTTCATCTACGTGTCGTTCATTACTACGGGGATCACGTCAAACCTCACCTTGTTAGCCCGATTGTTGTCCTCGACAATAGCCCGTTTCCAGGATGACCAACGAGGTAGTCAGATGAGGGGGACACTGCTTATTTTGTCAACCTTACTCTCTTGTCCTGAGTTACGTTTGGCCAGTGGTAAGATTTTATCGAGCCAACTGGAGATAGCACAGAATGCAGATTTTTTCTCTGGGTTTACTTCTGAAACCTCTATCGTAAAACGGTCTTACGCGAGGGGGCAAAGGGGAGATTACATTTATAGTTGTGTGTCGTGTCTTTCGCATAACAAGAGATCGTATGGACATCACTCAGCGTGTGAGTGATGGGCATATCTCCCCGGCGTGATCTAGTGCATTATAGTCGCTTGTTTAAATTGTAGTCACACCAAAACCGACACTGTCTGCAGCTGGGACGAAAGAGCCAATCTCGCGAAGTCCATCCGTATGCACTAGTCCGTGAAAATACGAGACAGGCTTAAGAGTAGTTCTAAATACTTCATGATAGTGTGGTTAACGAGGTGTGATCAACAGTAATCTCCATTGTGGATCACTTTCTGAAGAGCTCCGCATTGCACTACAGCCAGGTGAACCATGGTCCACTATTCTCGTATATACCAGTGTGGGTACCGCGTGGGCTAGTGGTTAAGTGACAAGGCTCACAAAACGAAGGTGCTGGGTTCGATCCCTATCACAGCACCGGCCGTTACCCAGGGAAAGCAAACCCTTAGAAAATGCAGTAGGACGCAGAACCTTACATAAAATGGATGCCGAAGTCGGATGCACTGGGCCGACAGGCGCAAAATAAAAAAGGCAGTACAACGCACACAACTTGGGGATTATAGATATAAGGTATACACACAAATGCAAGAAGAAAATATATACCAGTTGATGTACAGGGACCCACTGCAACCCACCACTAAATGTACAGGCACCCACTGCAACCCACCACTAAATGTATAGGGACCCACTGCAACCCACCACTAAATGTACAGGCACCCACTGCAATCCAGCACTAAATGTACAGGGACCCACTGCAACCCACCACTAAATGTACAGGGACCCACTGCAACCCACCACTAAATGTACAGACATTTCCCAACATTGTTGTTGTTGTTGTAGTTGTTGTTGTAATTGTTTTTGTTGTAGTTGTTGTTGTTGTTATTGTTGTTGTAGTTGTTGTAGTTGTTGTTGTTGTAGTTGTTGTTGTTGTTGTTGTTGTTGTAGTTGTTGTTGTTGTTGTTGGTGTAGTTGTTGTTGTTGTAGTTGTTGTAGTTGTTGTTGTTGTTGTTATTGTAGTTGTTGTTGTTGTTGTAGTTGTTGTTGTTGTTGGTGTAGTTGTTGTTGTTGTTGTTGTAGTTGTTGTTGTTGTTGTTGTAGTTGTTGTTGTTGTTGTAGTTGCTGTTGTTGTTGTTGTAGTTGCTGTTGTTGTTGTTGTTGTTGTAGTTGTTATTGTTGTTGTTGTTGTTGCTGAATACTTACAACGAGTAGCTTTACGTACTCCTTTGTGCGCCCTAAAAAGACGTTAAGCGGCGGGTTGTCGTAGCTTTCCGCATATCCCGAGACTGCTGATGAAGGTGGACCGGGGTCCTCCTTCAGGCGGTTGTGCTGTCCTTGGCTTCATCTACGTGTCGTTCATTACTACGGGGATCACGTCAAACCTCACCTTGTTAGCCCGATTGTTGTCCTCGACAATAGCCCGTTTCCAGGATGACCAACGAGGTAGTCAGATGAGGGGGACACTGCTTATTTTGTCAACCTTACTCTCTTGTCCTGAGTTACGTTTGGCCAGTGGTAAGATTTTATCGAGCCAACTGGAGATAGCACAGAATGCAGATTTTTTCTCTGGGTTTACTTCTGAAACCTCTATCGTAAAACGGTCTTACGCGAGGGGGCAAAGGGGAGATTACATTTATAGTTGTGTGTCGTGTCTTTCGCATAACAAGAGATCGTATGGACATCACTCAGCGTGTGAGTGATGGGCATATCTCCCCGGCGTGATCTAGTGCATTATAGTCGCTTGTTTAAATTGTAGTCACACCAAAACCGACACTGTCTGCAGCTGGGACGAAAGAGCCAATCTCGCGAAGTCCATCCGTATGCACTAGTCCGTGAAAATACGAGACAGGCTTAAGAGTAGTTCTAAATACTTCATGATAGTGTGGTTAACGAGGTGTGATCAACAGTAATCTCCATTGTGGATCACTTTCTGAAGAGCTCCGCATTGCACTACAGCCAGGTGAACCATGGTCCACTATTCTCGTATATACCAGTGTGGGTACCGCGTGGGCTAGTGGTTAAGTGACAAGGCTCACAAAACGAAGGTGCTGGGTTCGATCCCTATCACAGCACCGGCCGTTACCCAGGGAAAGCAAACCCTTAGAAAATGCAGTAGGACGCAGAACCTTACATAAAATGGATGCCGAAGTCGGATGCACTGGGCCGACAGGCGCAAAATAAAAAAGGCAGTACAACGCACACAACTTGGGGATTATAGATATAAGGTATACACACAAATGCAAGAAGAAAATATATACCAGTTGATGTACAGGGACCCACTGCAACCCACCACTAAATGTACAGGCACCCACTGCAACCCACCACTAAATGTATAGGGACCCACTGCAACCCACCACTAAATGTACAGGCACCCACTGCAATCCAGCACTAAATGTACAGGGACCCACTGCAACCCACCACTAAATGTACAGGGACCCACTGCAACCCACCACTAAATGTACAGACATTTCCCAACATTGTTGTTGTTGTTGTAGTTGTTGTTGTAATTGTTTTTGTTGTAGTTGTTGTTGTTGTTATTGTTGTTGTAGTTGTTGTAGTTGTTGTTGTTGTAGTTGTTGTTGTTGTTGTTGTTGTTGTAGTTGTTGTTGTTGTTGTTGGTGTAGTTGTTGTTGTTGTAGTTGTTGTAGTTGTTGTTGTTGTTGTTATTGTAGTTGTTGTTGTTGTTGTAGTTGTTGTTGTTGTTGGTGTAGTTGTTGTTGTTGTTGTTGTAGTTGTTGTTGTTGTTGTTGTAGTTGTTGTTGTTGTTGTAGTTGCTGTTGTTGTTGTTGTAGTTGCTGTTGTTGTTGTT
The DNA here is from genome assembly GCA_036924085.1 of Ariolimax columbianus. Lineage (NCBI taxonomy): Eukaryota > Metazoa > Mollusca > Gastropoda > Stylommatophora > Arionidae > Ariolimax > Ariolimax columbianus. Next base: position 71,061,539 of record JAVGWX010000014.1, read on the forward strand.
GTTGTTGTAGTTGTTATTGTTGTTGTTGTTGTTGCTGAATACTTACAACGAGTAGCTTTACGTACTCCTTTGTGCGCCCTAAAAAGACGTTAAGCGGCGGGTTGTCGTAGCTTTCCGCATATCCCGAGACTGCTGATGAAGGTGGACCGGGGTCCTCCTTCAGGCGGTTGTGCTGTCCTTGGCTTCATCTACGTGTCGTTCATTACTACGGGGATCACGTCAAACCTCACCTTGTTAGCCCGATTGTTGTCCTCGACAATAGCCCGTTTCCAGGATGACCAACGAGGTAGTCAGATGAGGGGGACACTGCTTATTTTGTCAACCTTACTCTCTTGTCCTGAGTTACGTTTGGCCAGTGGTAAGATTTTATCGAGCCAACTGGAGATAGCACAGAATGCAGATTTTTTCTCTGGGTTTACTTCTGAAACCTCTATCGTAAAACGGTCTTACGCGAGGGGGCAAAGGGGAGATTACATTTATAGTTGTGTGTCGTGTCTTTCGCATAACAAGAGATCGTATGGACATCACTCAGCGTGTGAGTGATGGGCATATCTCCCCGGCGTGATCTAGTGCATTATAGTCGCTTGTTTAAATTGTAGTCACACCAAAACCGACACTGTCTGCAGCTGGGACGAAAGAGCCAATCTCGCGAAGTCCATCCGTATGCACTAGTCCGTGAAAATACGAGACAGGCTTAAGAGTAGTTCTAAATACTTCATGATAGTGTGGTTAACGAGGTGTGATCAACAGTAATCTCCATTGTGGATCACTTTCTGAAGAGCTCCGCATTGCACTACAGCCAGGTGAACCATGGTCCACTATTCTCGTATATACCAGTGTGGGTACCGCGTGGGCTAGTGGTTAAGTGACAAGGCTCACAAAACGAAGGTGCTGGGTTCGATCCCTATCACAGCACCGGCCGTTACCCAGGGAAAGCAAACCCTTAGAAAATGCAGTAGGACGCAGAACCTTACATAAAATGGATGCCGAAGTCGGATGCACTGGGCCGACAGGCGCAAAATAAAAAAGGCAGTACAACGCACACACCTTGGGGATTATAGATATAAGGTATACACACAAATCCAAGAAGAAAATATATACCAGTTGATGTACAGGGACCCACTGCAACCCACCACTAAATGTACAGGCACCCACTGCAACCCACCACTAAATGTATAGGGACCCACTGCAACCCACCACTAAATGTACAGGCACCCACTGCAATCCAGCACTAAATGTACAGGGACCCACTGCAACCCACCACTAAATGTACAGGGACCCACTGCAACCCACCACTAAATGTACAGGCACCCACTGCAACCCACCACTAAATGTACAGGGACCCACTGCAACCCACCACTAAATGTACAGGCACCCACTGCAACCCACCACTAAATGTACAGGGACCCACTGCAACACACCAGTAAATGTACAGGGACCCACTGCAATCCACAACTAAATGTACAGGGACCCACTGCAACCCACCACTAAATGTACAGGCACCCACTGCAACCCACCACTAAATGTACAGGCACCCACTGCAACCCACCACTAAATGTACAGGGACCAACTGCAACCCACCACTAAATGTACAGGCACCCACTGCAACCCACCACTAAAGGTACAGGGACCCACTGCAACCCACCACTAAATGTACAGGGACCCCATGCAACCCACCACTAAATGTACAGGGACGCACTGCAACCCACCACTAAATGTACAGGCACCCACTGCAACCCACCACTAAATGTACAGGGACCCACTGCAACCCACCACTAAATGTACAGGGACCCCATGCAACCCACCACTAATTGTACAGGGACCCACTGCAACCCACCACTAAATGTACAGGCACCCACTGCAACCCACCACTAAATGTACAGGGACCCACTGCAACCCACTACTAAATGTACAGGGACCCACTGCAACCCACCACTAAATGTAGAGGGACCCACTGCAACCCACCACTAAATGTACAGGGACCCACTGCAACCCACCGCTAAATGTACAAGGACCCACTGCAACCCACCACTAAATGTAAAGGCACCCACTGCAACCCACCACTAAATGTACAGTTACCCACTGCAACCCACCACTAAATGTTCAGGGACCCACTGCAACCCACCACTAAATGTACAGGCACCCACTGCAACCCACCACTAAATGTATAGGGACCCACTGCAACCCACCACTAAATGTACAGGCACCCACTGCAATCCAGCACTAAATGTACAGGGACCCACTGCAACCCACCACTAAATGTACAGGGACCCACTGCAACCCACCACTAAATGTACAGGCACCCACTGCAACCCACCACTAAATGTACAGGGACCCACTGCAACCCACCACTAAATGTACAGGCACCCACTGCAACCCACCACTAAATGTACAGGGACCCACTGCAACACACCAGTAAATGTACAGGGACCCACTGCAATCCACAACTAAATGTACAGGGACCCACTGCAACCCACCACTAAATGTACAGGCACCCACTGCAACCCACCACTAAATGTACAGGCACCCACTGCAACCCACCACTAAATGTACAGGGACCAACTGCAACCCACCACTAAATGTACAGGCACCCACTGCAACCCACCACTAAAGGTACAGGGACCCACTGCAACCCACCACTAAATGTACAGGGACCCCATGCAACCCACCACTAAATGTACAGGGACGCACTGCAACCCACCACTAAATGTACAGGCACCCACTGCAACCCACCACTAAATGTACAGGGACCCACTGCAACCCACCACTAAATGTACAGGGACCCCATGCAACCCACCACTAATTGTACAGGGACCCACTGCAACCCACCACTAAATGTACAGGCACCCACTGCAACCCACCACTAAATGTACAGGGACCCACTGCAACCCACTACTAAATGTACAGGGACCCACTGCAACCCACCACTAAATGTAGAGGGACCCACTGCAACCCACCACTAAATGTACAGGGACCCACTGCAACCCACCGCTAAATGTACAAGGACCCACTGCAACCCACCACTAAATGTAAAGGCACCCACTGCAACCCACCACTAAATGTACAGTTACCCACTGCAACCCACCACTAAATGTTCAGGGACCCACTGCAACCCACCACTAAATGTACAGGCACCCACTGCAACCCACCACTAAATGTACAGGGACCCATTGCAACCCACCTCTAAATGTGCAGGGACCCACTGCAACCCACCACTAAATGTACAGGGACCCACTGCAACCCACCACTAAATGTACAGGGACCCACTGCAACCCACCACTAAATGTACAGGCACCCACTGCAACCCACCACTAAATGTACAGGGACCCACTGCAACCCACCACTAAATGTACAAGGACCCACTGCAACCCACCACTAAATGTACAGGCACCCACTGCAACCCACCACTAAATGTACAGGCACCCACTGCAACCCACCACTAAATGTACAGGGACCCACTGCAACCCACCACTAAATGTACAGGGACCCACTGCAACCCACCACTAAATGTACAGGGACCCACTGCAACCCACCACTAAATGTACAGGGACCCACTGCAACCCACCACTAAATGTACAGGGACCCACTGCAACCCACCACTAAATGTACAGGCACCCACTGCAATCCACCACTAAATGTACAGGCACCCACTGCAACCCACCACTAAATGTACAGGGACCCACTGCAACCCACCACTAAATGTACAGGCACCCACTGCAACCCACCACTAAATGTTCAGGCACCCACTGCAACCCACCACTAAATGTACAGGGACCCACTGCAACCCACCACTAAATGTACAGGCACCCACTGCAACCCACCACTAAATGTACAGGCATCCACTACAACCCACCACTAAATGTACAGGGACCCACTGCAACCCACCACTAAATAAAGTCAGCAAGTACGAGCGGCGTTGGCAGCAGCAACTATTAGCGTCCATTGTACATACTACGAATGTGTCGGACAATAAGGTGCAAATATCGCAGTCAAACTGTAAACTAGCTACTTAACGCATTCCGTTCTCCGGACTGCATCCTGCTACTTGCAAAGCTCTGTTCAGGGGTAGCAGGAGATTGCAAACGAACGCAGAAGAAGAAGAAGAAATCCGGGATCAAAAGTGGTTAAGTGAAATATGATCTGACCGTTAACTCGACAACGCAAAAAAGCCAAGATGGCGGATACAGTGTCTTGCAAGCCAACCCGACAAGTCAGAATTACGCGGCCTGGGTAAAGAGGGCATCGCTACTGTGTTATATTTTCTATATGAGGACGATAAATCATTTGTTTTTAACATACAAGATGGCGGAAAACAAAACAGCGTTCAATTCTTAAAATACGTCAGAAGAGTACTCAGGACATTTCCCAACATTGAACGATGTGGGTCACTGGCGCGGGACGTGAACGATCCAGCGGATGTACGTCAAAATGTTGTGAAATACATTGGATCGTCGCTAGCACCCATCAAGTCAACTTTTGGTGCGCAGAGAACACAGGGCACAGGGAACAGCGCCATGGCCACTGAGGACACAAGGGACCGTCGCTGGGGCTATGGAGATCGTGCCCTGCAGTGGACGTCGGACCTGGCAGCTACAGGCGTCACTTGTCAGTACTCCCGGAAACGTGGACATAGTAGTGGATCCAGTAAGAGAGGAGCGGGAAAGAAAAAGATTAGAAGGAAAACAGACAGAATTAGACTGAAGAACATAAACTGGAACTGTCTCAGTGCTCGACAGCTGGGCCCGGAACTGGATCGCCTCGTGTATGATCTACACATTCCACTTCTGCAGGCGACACAAGCCGTACAATTGGCGTACCTTGGCTTTGACTGTTACGCTAATGTAGACCACACTCACTGATACCCCATGCACTGCTAGACTTGAGTGGTCTACCCCATTCACTGCTAGACTTGAGTGGTCTACCACACTCACTGCTAGACTTGACTGGTCTACCACACTCACTGCTAGACTTGAGTGGTCTACCACACTCACTGCTAGACTTGAGTGGTCTACCTCATTCACTGCTAGACTTGAGTGGTCTACCACACTCACTGCTAGACTTGAGTGGTCTACCCCATTCACTGCTAGACTTGAGTGGTCTACCCCATTCACTGCTAGACTTGAGTGGTCTACCCCATTCACTGCTAGACTTGAGTGGTCTACCCCACTCACTGCTAGACTTGAGTGGTCTACCACACTCACTGCTAGACTTGAGTGGTCTACCACACTCACTACTAGACTTGAGTGGTCTACCACACTCACTGCTAGACTTGAGTGGTCTACCACACTGACTGCTAGACTTGAACGAGTCGTCTGCCACACTGACTGCTAGACTTGAGTGGTCTACCCCATTCACTGCTAGACTTGAGTGGTCTACCCCACTCACTGCTAGACTTGAGTGGTCTACCCCATTCACTGCTAGACTTGAGTGGTCTACCACACTCACTGCTAGACTTGAGTGGTCTACCCCATTCACTGCTAGACTTGAGTGGTCTACCCCATTCACTGCTAGACTTGAGTGGTCTACCCCATTCAGTGCTAGACTTGAGTGGTCTACCCCACTCACTGCTAGACTTGAGTGGTCTACCACACTCACTGCTAGACTTGAGTGGTCTACCCCACTCACTACTAGACTTGAGTGGTCTACCACACTCACTGCTAGACTTGAGTGGTCTACCACACTGACTGCTAGACTTGAACGAGTCGTCTGCCACACTGACTGCTAGACTTGAGTGGTCTACCACACTCACTGCTAGACTTGAGTGGTCTACCCCACTCACTGCTAGACTTGAGTGGTCTACCCCATTCACTGCTAGACTTGAGTGGTCTACCACACTGACTGCTAGACTTGAACGAGTCGTCTGCCACACTGACTGCTAGACTTGACCGAGTGGGACAAGGAAGACAGAGAACTGCACGGAGTACAGGTTACAGTTCAGGGCAGGGGGTGAAATATAATTAATAGCTATTTGAGGAACTGTTCCCATATCGGGTCGGATGGCTCGCTATTCCTCCGCGAATTCGAGGACTTGTCAGGAGACATGATATTGGTGTGTCGTGACTTCAATGCACGTAATGTCACTTGGGGAAACCCAAACAATTACCCACAGGAGCAGGCGCTTGGCCAGGTCCTCCTTGAATCCGGTCTGAATGCCATCAACTGGGAGGTGAAAACCAGACTTGCCACTCGAATAGCAGACTCAGACTCTAACATTGACCTCACACTGGTTTCATGCCACGGAGAGACATACATACACCACATGGTCAGCACTGGCATATCACGGAAGTGACCACTTGCCATGTTCTGTTTCCATAACGAAACCCATCAGACAGACCAATATGCAACATGCTTTTAAATACATGCTCATCATGGACTCGATGCTTAAGACAATGGACATGGAAAATCAAGAGAACCCGAACAAACACACCTGATCCCCTTGGTCATCCTAGGAGAGTGAGACCGCATAGAGAAGCAAGAAGAATCGCAGACTTCACCTTGGAGAGAAGAATCACAGACTTCACCTTGGAGAGAAGAATCGCAGACTTCACCTTGGAGAGAAGAATCACAGACTTCACCTTGGAGAGAAGAATCACAGACTTCACCTTGGAGAGAAGAATCACAGACTTCCCCTTGGAGAGAAGAATCACAGACTTCACCTTGGAGAGAAGAATCACAGACTTCACCTTGGAGAGAAGAATCACAGACTTCACCTTGGAGAGAAGAATCACAGACTTCACCTTGGAGAGAAGAATCACAGACTTCACCTTGGAGAGAAGAATCACAGACTTCACCTTGGAGAGAAGAATCACAGACTTCACCTTGGAGAGAAGAATCACAGACTTCACCTTGGAGAGAAGAATCACAGACTTCCCCTTGGAGAGAAGAATCACAGACTTCACCTTGGAGAGAAGAATCGCAGACTTCACCTTGGAGAGAAGAATCACAGACTTCACCTTGGAGAGAAGAATTGAGGTAGAGACCAGAATGAGAAGGGTCACTTAAGATTTCCAGCAAATGGCCAGAGCAGCAAAACAGCAACTGTGGGAGACATTTACAGAGGAGGTGGAGCCGGATAGAGCCCTACATACATTCTGGAAATTACATAGGGCAGTGAACCGGGAGATGGACACACGATCCAGTGTGTGCATGAGAGATGAGTGGGACAGGTGATGACTACTGACAAACTGAAGGGAAGTGTGTGCATGAGAGATGAGTGGGACAGGTGATGACTACTGACAAACTGAAGGGAAGTGTGTGCATGAGAGATGAGTGGGACAGTGCTGACTACTGACAAACTGAAGGGAAGTGTGTGCATGAGAGATGAGTGGGACAGTGCTGACTACTGACAAACTGAAGGGAAGTGTGTGCATGAGAGATGAGTGGGACAGTGCTGACTACTGACAAACTGAAGGGAAGTGTGTGCATGAGAGATGAGTTGGGACAGTGCTGACTACTGATAAAGAGAAGGGAAGTGTGTGCATGAGAGATGAGTGGGACAGGTGATGACTACTGACAAACTGAAGGGAAGTGTGTGCATGAGAGATGAGTGGGACAGGTGATGACTACTGACAAACTGAAGGGAAGTGTGTGCATGAGAGATGAGTGGGACAGGTGATGACTACTGACAAACTGAAGGGAAGTGTGTGCATGAGAGATGAGTGGGACAGGTGATGACTACTGACAAACTGAAGGGAAGTGTGTGCATGAGAGATGAGTGGGACAGGTGATGACTACTGACAAACTGAAGGGAAGTGTGTGCATGAGAGATGAGTGGGACAGGTGATGACTACTGATAAAGAGAAGGGAAGTGTGTGCATGAGAGATGAGTGGGACAGGTGATGACTACTGACAAACTGAAGGGAAGTGTGTGCATGAGAGATGAGTGGGACAGGTGATGACTACTGACAAACTGAAGGGAAGAGTGTGCATGAGAGATGAGTGGGACAGGTGATGACTACTGACAAACTGAAGGGAAGTGTGTGCATGAGAGATGAGTGGGACAGGTGATGACTACTGACAAACTGAAGGGAAGTGTGTGCATGAGAGATGAGTGGGACAGGTGATGACTACTGACAAACTGAAGGGAAGTGTGTGCATGAGAGATGAGTGGGACAGGTGATGACTACTGACAAACTGAAGGGAAGTGTGTGCATGAGAGATGAGTGGGACAGGTGATGACTACTGACAAACTGAAGGGAAGTGTGTGCATGAGAGATGAGTGGGACAGGTGATGACTACTGACAAACTGAAGGGAAGTGTGTGCATGAGAGATGAGTGGGACAGGTGATGACTACTGACAAACTGAAGGGAAGTGTGTGCATGAGAGATGAGTGGGACAGGTGATGACTACTGACAAACTGAAGGGAAGTGTGTGCATGAGAGATGAGTGGGACAGGTGATGACTACTGACAAACTGAAGGGAAGAGTGTGCATGAGAGATGAGTGGGACAGGTGATGACTACTGACAAACTGAAGGGAAGAGTGTGCATGAGTTGGGACAGGTGCTGACAAAGAGAAGGGAAGAGCATTTTTATGACAGTTACCTCCAGCAGACTCACCAAGAAGATATCATTCAACGCGAGGCATTGGTGACAAATCCAGGCACAATGGAGGGGGAGCATGACCTGATTAGTGTTGAGGAGGTTAGACACTCCATAAAGAGAGCCTCGGACAGTACACCTGGGCCCGATGGAATACGATACAACCTGCTGAAGGACTGTGGGGATGATGAGCAAGCGAAGATTACAAATGATTTTAATGGGAGTCTTAAGACAGGCCATGCTCCAGAGGAGGGGCCACACAGCTATCTTATCCCGCTATCAAAGTCAAGCCAAGATGCTACTGATATAAATGGCTACCGCATCATCATACTACAGAATGTGTACGGTAAGGTACTGGAGAGAATCATTGCTAGAGATGGAAAACAAAGGTCAATTTCTAGACATCCTAGACGCAGACAGACCTGACAGAGTCACGGTCGTCAATGCAGCTGTCTTGACATTCAACATATATGAGGGCTTCCAGACAAAAGAGGAAACTGTCGTCGTGACGATCGACCTGGGAGATGACTACAATAGGGTCAACTACGGCAAACTAATCGACCTTTAGTAGACCTCAATATTGACCTCCGGATTGCAGCGGTCCTATGTCGAGAATAGTCGCTCTAAAGTACGGTTCCTGGACGTCAGAGATCAGAACCATAGCGCCAGGACTGTCTTAAGGCTCTCCTCTGTCCCCTGTACTTTTTAATGTGTACACTTTCAGAATTGCACAGATGGAGGAGACTGTACCTGGTAGGCCCCTCACAGATGGAGGAGACTGTACCTGGTAAGACCCTCACAGATGGAGGAGACTATACCTGGTAGGACCCTCACAGATGGAGGAGACTGTACCTGGTAAGACCCTCACAGATGGAGGAGACTGTACCTGGTAGGACCCTCACAGATGGAGGAGACTGTACCTGGTAGGACCCTCACAGATGGAGGAGACTGTACCTGGTAAGACCCTCACAGATGGAGGAGACTATACCTGGTAGGACCCTCACAGATGGAGGAGACTGTACCTGGTAAGACCCTCACAGATGGAGGAGACTGTACCTGGTAGGACCCTCACATATGCGGACGACATCCTGCCATACAGTCAGGACAAAGATAGGACTGAAATTGTCGCGGGTGTGCGGAGCAAGCTGGGGAAACTATCTGAATGGTGGACCGACTACAACGCCAAATTCAATCCATCTAAGGCCAAGATTGTCTGGTTCTCCCTAAACAATAGATTGGTCTCAGATAAACTACCAGGGGTCACCTGCATTAACAATAACATTGAGAGAGGACATGACATGAAATACCTGGGTATCACATTCGACAGAAGTCTCTCTTTCAATTGACATCTTGATAATGTTATTCTGAAAGCAAAGAGTTATATAAATGCAATCAAAGTCATGGCGGCCACAGACATGTAACAATGGACTCTCTTCCTGTTGATGCAAGCACTGGTTTTGTCTGTCCTGGACTACGGTCTTAGGTTACTCACGCAGACACAGGTAGATAGATTGGAGAGAATCGAGAACGAGGCCATCAGAGTAGTCCTGGGATGCACTAGAGATGCTTCCATTGCTGCCATGAGATTCCTGCTTGATTTGCCAAGCATCAAGATGTGACATCAAGTAACGCAGGTAAAGACGTACGCAAACGTTGCTAACAACGAACACCACACTTTGCATTCAAAGGCAGACGCATTAAGCGATTAAGGTCGTGGATGGCAGAGGCAGAAGACTCCCTAAGTGCATTGGAAGAAGTGGGAAGAGGTAGTTAATGGATAGAAGTGGGCAACAAGAGCCCCTGACAAGGGTGGTGATACAACTTAGCAGGGAGTGGGGCTAGTGGGGCCGCACTAGGACAGAAGCTTCAATACAGGAGTTGATCCAGCACCACTCAGGACCGTAAGACCCAATTCTGTACACAGATGGCTCAGCCGGTAGAGATGCAAACAAGTGCGGTTGGGGTTTTGTCGTCTACCAAAATGGCAAGGAGGTGGCGGATAAATCAACTGTCTCCTCCACTGTCACATCGAGTATGAGGGTGGAGATTGACGCGGTGACAGCGGCCTTGGCTTGGTTGGTGACACAACAGGTGACACACGCAGTGACACTGTCAGACTCACAGGGCAAGATAGGGTAAGAGAGAACGGTGCATGCTAAGAAGGAAGTGGGCCTCTCTTCTGACCAACTCTGGTGTACAGGGTGTCACATGGATCTACTCCCTGGGACATGCAGGCGTCTGGGGCAACGAAAGAGCTGATGCAGTGGCGGGTCGCGTTGTGATGAACGACCCGGTGATGACGAGAGACAAGGTTGAGTTGATAAGGGCAGTCATGGACAGTTTATAAGATGATGAAGAGATAGAGGGTCGCGAAAATGCATATGTGCAGAAGATTATAAATTTGGGAGTGACTAAGGGAGAAGGGAGAATGTATGCTCTGCAGGGAAAGATCCGAAGAACATAAAATCAGCACAGGACAGGGACTCTGAGTATATATACGCTTGGCTGGTTGCTTGGACAGAGAACGGAGAACTTCTGGTAATGTTCCCCGTGTGATAATGTTGGTTCCTAGAATCAAAAATCAAGAATCAAGAATCCAGAATCTCTCCAATAAAGTCAGCAGTGTAAGGGAACTAACTGACAGAGATAATTAGGAATGTCATAATTGTTCTTACTTCCCTCTACCCAGAAAACTATTTCCTGAAATTCCCTACAAATTTATAAATATTGACATTAACTCAGGACTTTACCACCCTTCCCGTGACTAAATGCTTTTCACCGCTGATCAAGAATGTTTACACGAATAGCGACTATTTTGTTGATAACTTACATAATCTTTCCCTTCGTAGATCATTAAATGTTGGAGATCCATTGTCTTGTCTTGTTTTGTCTTGTCCACTTGAACTGTGAGCCGACGTGGGGAGCCGTAGTTTTCTGTCCAGGTACAGACGCGTCACTGAAGTAGTCGTCATCCCATAACGATTTAGAATACCCGTAACATTTCCTATCATCTAGTTCTCGGTCTACCACGGTTGCGAAAACCCAAACGTCGTGCGGTAAATACGACTGCATTGGTTAACTATCATATTGAAGAAGCGAAAATCAAGTGGTTTTGGCATTTGACAAGGATTCAGTAAAATCAACCTAGTCCATACGGCTGAACTTTATGAGATTGGTACCCTTCGTTATTGCTGCAGGCAGTGTCGGTTTTGGTGTACTGAAATTTAGACACGGATTAGAACACGGCTCAGAAGAGATGCTGAACTCATCACTCACACGCTGTGTGATGTTCCTGCGACCTCTTGCGGTTATGGGAAAGGCACGAAACACAACGATTGATATCATCCCCCCTTCGCTGCCTTGCGGGATACATGTTCACGGAAAAGGCTTAGGGAGTAAACCTTGAGAAAAAATCTGCATCATGCGCTATCTCCAGCCGTTTCGTTAATGTTTTGCCACTGTCTGTTATTATTCTTTTCGCCATACCTAAACACAATGTTGTAATTCCGGTGGTGTATGTTATATGTTGGTGGTCGCTGTAATCAATATGTTAAGTGCTCGCCTCTCAAAGCGATGGACGAAAGCGGTAGGCGATCGAATCCCCCAATTTTCAAGCGACTGTTGGTTCCACGGCAGGTAAGACCAGAGTGCCTGCGTCCTGAGTTCCCTCCAGTCGTCTGGACGAACAGTCTTGCCACTGGTACAAGATAACTCGGGACGAGAGAGATAGATTGATGACCAGCGCATACACTTCCTCACCATAATCTACATTCAACATACAACATACAATCCCAAAATACGTGGTTCGACATCACTTCATGTACAATGTGAATGGGCAATTCGGGGATTGTATTCGGTATGACCACATCTCCAGTTACAGAAGGGATTGGCAACAATGCTGTACGCGAGAACTTCTATAGCGGAACACATGCATCGATAGACTGATCAATGCCTCCATATTACAGACACACACATCTGTACACTGGTCAATGCCTCCATATTACAGACTCACACACACACACACACACATCTATACACTGGTCAATACGTCCACATTACAGACTCACACACACACACACATCTATACACTGGTCAATGCGTCCACATTACAGACTCACACATCTATACACTGGTCAATACGTCCACATTACAGACTCACACACACACACACACACACACATCTATACACTGGTCAATACGTCCACATTACAGACTCACACACACACACACACACATCTATACACTGGTCAATACGTCCACATTACAGACTCACACACACACACACACACATCTATACACTGGTCAATGCCTCCATATTACAGACACACACATCTATACACTGGTCAATGCGTCCACATTACAGACTCTCACACACACACATCTATACACTGGTCAATGCGTCCACATTACAGACTCACACACACACATCTATAAATTGGTCAATACGTCCACATTACAAACAGATAAACACACACACAAAAAGGCAACCCTACACTAACCAATCTTCGTCGAGTCCGTCTTCTCCCTTACCCTATTATACCTTTCAGCCTCAGGTTATGAAGAGGTCTCTAGAGCGAGCCCGTCTGAGTGCCTCATGCACAGTACCTTTCACCACTTTAGATATTTCTGTCAGCCACCTTTTTCGTGGTCTACCTTCGGCCTTGAATCAGTTGCATCTAAATAGCATTGCTTATTGAGGTGTGCTGTGTAGTCTTGTTACGTGACCAAACCATTTTAGTTGCCGTCTGTTAATGTAGTCTAATACTGGTGTTGTTCCCACCAGTCTCCTGATGGTATCGTTTGATCATGTCTCTCCCGGTAACACTAAATATTTGTCGCAGGTATTTCATGTCTGCTGTTACGATTTGTCATTATTCAATTTACTTATTACTGTATTATTGGCCAATACGTCCTAATATCGCCCAAAGGACTGCGATCTTGGGTAGAAAGGTGCGTGCCTTCTTCGGAAGAATCCAGAAAGGCAGACATTTATTGAAACAAACACAGTCAACATTTTCTTTTCGCCTTTGTCTTTCTGACCCAACTTCTTTCTCGTTGTCTCCCTCTCTCTCTCTGTCCCCCCCCCCCTCTCTCACTCCCTCTCTCTGTCTCTTTTGATATATCTCTATCCTCGTACACTCTTTCTCTTTCTGTTTTTTTTCTTTTTACTTTCTTTCTTGCTCTCTTTTTCAAATGATGTCAATCCCTCCTTCCCCTCGTCTTCAGTCTCTCTTTTTCTTGGTCTTCCTTTTGTATCTCTCGTTCTTGGATTCGTTTCTATTCCCCTCTCCTTCTCTTCTCTCTCTCTCCCTATCTCTCTCTCTCTCTCTCTCTCTCTGTTCCCTGCCTCCTACTTCTCTGACTTTCTCGCTATCTTCTGCTTTCTTCTCTCACTCTCCCTATCTCTCTCTCTCTCTCTCCCTATCTCTCTCTCTCTCTCTCTCTCTGTTCCCTGCCTCCTACTTCTCTGACTTTCTCGCTATCTTCTGCTTTCTTCTCTCTCTCTCCCTATCTCTCTCTCTCTCTATCTCTCTCTCTCTGTTCCCTGCCTCCTACTTCTCTGACTTTCTCGCTATCTTCTGCTTTCTTCTCTCTCTCTCCCTATCTCTCTCTCTCTCTCTCTCTCTCTCTCTCTCTCTCTCTCTGTTCCCTGCCTCCTACTTCTCTGACTTTCTCGCTATCTTCTGCTTTCTTCTCTCTCCCTCCCTATCTCTCTCTCTCTCTCTCTCTCTCTCTCTCTCTCTGTTCCCTGCCTCCTACTTCTCTGACTTTCTCGCTATCTTCTGCTTTCTTCTCTCTCTCTCCCTATCTCTCTCTCTCTCTCTCTCTCTCTCTCTGTTCCCTGCCTCCTACTTCTCTGACTTTCTCGCTATCTTCTGCTTTCTTCTCTCTCTCCCTATCTCTCTCTCTCTCTCTCTCTCTCTCTCTCTGTTCCCTGCCTCCTACTTCTCTGACTTTCTCGCTATCTTCTGCCTTCTTCTTTCTCTCTTCCTATTTAGATATATTTTTCTCTAACTGGTTTTTTCTTTCACCCATTTTCTCTCACTCATTCTCTCTTTCACTCATTCTCTCTCTCACTCATTCTCTCTTTCACTCATTCTCTCTTTCACTCATTCTCTCTTTTACTCGTTCTCCCTTTCTTTCTGTTTGTGTATTTCTTTCCCTCTCTCTCTCTCTCTCTCTCTCTCTCTATCTCTCTCAATTTCTTTGTCTTTGTCTCTTAGTTTCTATTTTTCCTGTTCCTATCCTCTTCTTTTCTCCATCGTTCTCTCACTCTTTTATCTCTCATTCTCTCTTTCTTTCTCTCTCATTCTCTTGCTCTCTCTTTTCTTTCTTTCTTTCTCTCCTTCTCGGACTGTGTATGTATGTTTGTGTATATGTTTATTTAAGAACGGAATGTGTCAATGGTCCAGTAAAACAGGTTTACTAGAAGACAACCCTGACAGTAAACAAATGCTACCTTGCAGGTAGACTGGGAGTAGCCAAAAAGCTGCGAAGCTGCTCCGAGCATATGCTGTCTTGCAGGAAGACTGGGAACATTTAAAGAGTAAGAAAGCATCCCCAAATATATGATGTCTTGCAGGAAGACTGGGAACAGCCGAAGAGTAGGATTAGCGTCTCCCAAAAAATTCTGACTTGCAGGATGACTGGGAACAGACACAGAGTATGGAAGTTTTCTTCATCTTCTTCTTTTTCTTCTTCTTCTTCTTCTTCTTCTTCTTCTTCTTCTCCGTTCATCCTCAGATCAAGGTTCCAGTTTCTCTTTCAAAGGACACCGTTGTTTGTAAGGCGGTTTCATCTCCATACAGCTTTTGTCTCATATCTGTCTCACAAGGCCAGTATTGTTCTCTCTTTTCCTGCGTGAGCGTGCAGCTTTGTAGGATGTGCTCCACGGTCATGATATGCTCCACACATGGGCACCTGTCATCTGTCCCAATCCTCATTTTGTTGTAAAGATGACCCTTGAGTCTGTTATACCCAGTTCTCAGTCTGAAGATGATGACTTGCTCTTCTCAAGTTAAGTTATAGTAACTGTCTTCTTTTCGGAAGTCGGGGTGTTGATCAGCCCATTTTATCCTGAAGTTGGTTTTAATTATGGTCTTAGTCTCATTATAGGTGATGGGAAATGTTCTCAAACATATGCTGCTTTGCAGGAAGACTGGGAACAGACAAAGAGTAGGGAAACAACCCGGCAGAAGTGCTGTCTTGCAGGAATACAAGGAATACCTGAACAGGAAACATCCCTCGCTTTGAGCAATCAGAATTGAACTGCCTATCTTCTGTTCTGTACCTGATATGCATGCCAGCAGCAGCGCCATTCACAACATCTTACAGCACTGCTTTAAAGATCACGCTAAAGACTGTCGGTGCCAGCACATAACCCTTTTTTGACATCACAGCCTCTTCGATCAATTGTATTTTCCCCTCCTCCAACCCCCCACTCTCGCTGCGTTCTTCTCTCCAGATTAACACACAATTTCCCCCATTGGCCTAAGCCATCAAACCCGTACGAAAGATATGTATGAATAAGGACAAAATAATGAGCGGACGACAAAAACAGGCTTCCGTGACACCAAGATAAGAACCCGAAGACAACACCGGACATCTTCTAACGGCTCAGATTCAAAGAAGAGACAGCATTTTCATTAAAATTCGCGTGTCTCAAATCGCCCAATCTCGCCGTTCTCCCTCGTTGTCAATGATCGCTCATCACTTTACCTTAAGCGGTTAAGCCAGGAAGACATGAATCCACCGTTTGTAAAGTCTAATGTATTCATGAATGCAAGCGACAAATTGTGAAAAAGGTCTTATCTTTCACGATCATCCTCGCCCGAACACTAAACACGGTAGTGCCTGCAGTGCTGGGAAACTGGGTCCTGCTTAACGAGTCTTGAGTCGGTTGTACTTGTTTCTGGTATCTCACATTCATCTGCTTGCGCGTGCACGGCTCGAGCAGTAACTTAGTTCTATTCTGATCCAGGAACATCACCGCTTAGCACCAAATCGCGATTGTTGCGCTTCGGTGCGTTCATTTCTGGCTGGAAGCGCGTGAGAGTGTTTATGGATCTGTTGTCAGGGGTAATCCTGGGAGGCATCGCAGGATGCGCCAATTGTGCGATATCTGGCCATTATTCCATGGGCGGACTCACAGCGTTTTGTGGGTAGGTTAGTTCTCCTAGAAGAACATTGGTACTTGCGTTTTAATCCACCCCAAACAGCGTTCCCTCTGTTCCCGTCGTACGTAACAGGGCATTCAATTTCAGGAGAGGGCAGATCGATATAACTTTTGAAAAAAATACATAAGTAAAGTTGTAATAAGTTGTTTACTACTTACTTAGTCGCTCCTCGTCTACCGTGAGGTGTAGAGGTGTAATACGTTGTTGAATGCCCACAATGAGTAGGTTTACTCTTTCGTACTCCCTGAAAAGGACGTTAAGTGGCCGGTTGTATCAACTTTCCCTACATCCCGAGCATGCTGATGAAGGTGGACCGTGGTCCTCCAAGCGGTTGTGCCATGCTCGGCTTCATCTGCGTGGAACTTACTACTACGGGGATCACATTTATCCACATCTCGTCGGTCAGGCTGACCGTCTAACGACACAAGTGGACTGAAGATAGATAGATTCTCCTAGCCAGGCTGTGGCCCCTTGAAGACGGATGACGGTCTTGGACAGTTACGGGTCTCCGACAATCCTGCAAACAGCCAGCTAGTCTTAGTGTTGCTTTAACTAGTACACCCAGGTTAAGTTGACATGAAATCGGATCAAGACGCTGAGCAGCGCATAAGCTGCAGTGGTCAACGACCCATAGCTGACTGCTAGCGTCAGGGCCAGCGAACCAGAGCTGCTAAGACCCTTCTACACCTCCACGCGATGATCCTTGATAACAGGCTGCAGCAGGGCAGACTAGCTAAGGAGAAGGGATCGAAGAGGGAATGCTAACCCGGTACTCAAAAAATGCTTGCTGAAGTCGGATGTGTTGGACCGGAAGGTGCAAATATCGCAGTCACGCTGTAAACTACGACACAACGCATTCCGTTCTCTGGACTGCATTCTGCTACTTGAGCCGTTTTAGGGTTTGGTAGCGGGAGATTGAGAACGAACGTAGCCAAGCCATATCATGTAATTATGATAGTCACAGTGTTTCTGTCAAGTTTTCATCTTTGAGTTCAAAGGCAAGTCAGTGGTCTCGAGGTAAGGTGTCTGCCTCGGGTACCGATAGCTGCGGGTTCGAATCACGGTGAAGATCGGGATTTTTTTTCACGTTGATCATCTGATAAAAATTGCTCTGATCTCTGGGTAGTGAGATCGGACTGCCGTGTTTAGTCTAGAGCACGTTAAAAATCCCTAGGCAGTCGGAAATCGATAAAGTAAAGTAAAGTAACCCATATCATTACTGCCGTAGGGGTGTGAGGTGTTAGCGATCTTATATTTCAGAGGCTCGGCTATATGAGGGCGGTAGCCATCTTCTCTCCCTCACCGCTTTTACTTCCCGGACTGAACCGGTACCCGTTTAAGTGAGCCATTGCGGTCTGAAAAAAACATTACCGCCTCAATGGGGAATGAATCCAGGACCACTCAGATGCGAATCCAGAGTGCTAACCACTGCGCTACGATAAGGGCAGGCTTAAAAAACAGCGTTATTTTATGATAGATACTACTATATTAATAAGACCGAGCATCGTATTCGTAATATCCACTTGCAAACTAACTTAACTTAGCGTCTTTATGTTGACTTAGAAGACTCTACATAGTCTGTATACAACCGACTTCTTGGACGGTGGTTTAACTGATATGCGAGTCCATCTTAATAGACTCAAACACTAGTGCTAAGTAAACCCACAGTCAGCTCGGAGCCATATATAGCTGCTCTTAAAAAAAACCGCCTTGGGAAAGGTACAAATAACTTGGGTAGATTTTTTTTTTAACTATGGCCTGGCAATGGCCGTTAAGCCTACTCTTTTCCAGTACCAACTGCAAAGGACTTTTTAACGTGCTCGACACTGACTACGGGTGTCCGATCTCACTACCCAGAGATCATGATAATTTTTACAAGATATTCCACGTGAAAAAATCACGATCTTCACCGTGATTTGAACACGCGACCTCCGGTACCCGAGTCGGACACTTTAACTCGAGACCAATGAGTCCCCTACCTTCAGTTAATAAGTCATGAGTAAAGTTGCTTACAAATATTTGAGTAGTGAATGACTTTGAGACTCTTTGCTTAACGAATGTGATCAGTAGTTCAAATTTAGTAGAGGACTCTTAAGCACTTTGTTTGATACGATCAGATCACAAGATTGGAGGGCTCTGAAGTATTTTGTCTGAGACGATGAGATCACAACATTGGATGACTCTGAGATACTTTGTCTGACACGACCAGATCACAAGATTGGAGGGATCTAGAGCACTTTGTCTGAGACCATGAGATCACAAGATTGGAGGGCTCTGAAGCACTTTGTCTGAGACCAAAAGATCACAAGATTGGAGGGCTCCAAGGTATTTTGTCTGACACGACCAGATCACAAGATTGGAGGGATCTAGAGCACTTTGTCTGAGACCTGGAGATCACAAGATTGGAGGGCTCTGGAGCACTTTGTCTGAGACCATCAGATCACAAGATTTAATGGCTCTGGAGCACTTTGTCTGAGACCATCAGATCACAAGACTGGAGGGCAGTGGAGCACTTTATCTGAGACCATCAGATCACAAGATTGGAGGTCTCTAGAGCACTTTGTCTGAGACCATCAGATCACAAGATTGGAGGGCTCTCGAGCCCTTTATTGAGACGATCAGATCACACGATTGGTAGGGCTCTGGAGCACTTTGTCTGAGACCATCAGATCACAAGATTGGAGGGCTCTCGAGCCCTTTATTGAGACGATGAGATCACACGATTGGAGGGCTATGGAGCACTTTATCTAAGACCATGAGATCACACGATTGGAGGGCTCTGGAGCAATTTGTCTGAGACGATGAAATCCACAATCTAGAGTGTCAGAGGAGTCTGAGGGACTTTTTGTGACACGCTGTGATTCATACTTGGAATTTATTAATTTGTTTCTGTTCATGATCCTTCCCTGCTCAATGTTAATGTCCTTCCACTGACGTCTTTCTTCTGTCATACAAATATTGACTAGATCAGAAGACTTCAACACCAGTCTCTGGACTGACTAACAGAGGACAGTGGCGTGACATGATCAGAAGACTCCAACACCAGTCTCTGGACTGACTAACAGAGGACAGTGGCGTGACATGATCAGAAGACTCCAACACCAGTTTCTGGACTGACTAACAGAGGACAGTGGCGTGACATGATCAGAAGACTCCAACACCAGTCTCTGGACTGACTTCTTCTTCTTCTGCCTACACAGTCAGACAGTAACCATTATTTTCTCGAAAAAAGCGGCGGTCATCCTGAGACTCTCGCCACTACCATAGAGCTTGTCTTGCAGTTCCACTGGCAATAGCCACATCTGCTCTCTCTGATCCTCGTATGTCGGGCAGTTCTGCAGCAGATGTTCAGTGGTCATTTTACCAGTACCGCACGGGCATTCGTCGGTACACCCTATCTTCAATTTGTTGAATAGGTGGTATCTCAGTCTGTTGTGGCCAGTGCGAAGTCTGAAGACAACGACCTGCTCTCTTCGGTTCAACTGCTAATAGGCATCGTTTTTGGTGTAACCAGTATGTTCGGTTTCCCATTTGGTCATGTATCTGGCTTTGATAAGCCGTTTTGACTCTTCGTACGTCATACTGGTATCTGTTTGTGGTAGCCTTGCACCTTCTTTTGCCAGTCTGTCTGCCTCCTCGTTGCCTTGGATGTTGCAGTGTGACGGAACCCACTGTACCACTACCCTTTTTGGTGCGGACTGCTGGCACAGTTTGCAGAGTGCTGCTCTTAAGTCATTAAGCTCAGTGTTTTTCTGGCTTTTTAGCGCTGTGACTACTTCGAGAGCATCTGTCAGCAGGACTATATGGCTCTCATTTTCACTGTGTGTTACCATTTCTTCCACTGCCGCCCTCAGTGCCTCTGCCTCTGCTCTGAAATTGCTTGTGTACTTACCAGTAGCGAATGACAGTGTTATTTTTCTGCCATTTGGTAGGTTCAGGAATGCTCCTGCCCCTCCGTTCTGTGTAGTGTTTGTTACAGAACCGTCGGTGTATGCATGGGTCCAGTCCATGCTTGGGTAGCTTTTCGTTATGAAGCTTAGGGTAGTGTCTCTCCTTTCTTTTTCACTCTGGCAGTTTTTGTTTGCAATACCTGGTATATTTTCTACCACCTCTGGAAATATATCCTGCCTCCAAGTAGGTTTTCGTACAGTAGTGATGGGTTTTGGTGTTGTTAGTGCGTTTATGGGATCTTCGTGCATCTTTGCTTTGGCTATTTCTGCAAAGTTTCTCCGCTTTAGTTTCCCATTTCCCAAATTGTTTAGTCTCTGGTACATTGGATGGTCCGTCAGTCTTCTGAGTTTCTCTGGCTGCAGCTGGGCTCTGCAGTCTCTTCTATCGGTCATGGATTGCAGTTTTGTAATCTTTTCAAGTTCTACAATTGGCGTTGACTTCATGCCACCTGTTATAATTCTCATGGCTTGGTTTTGAAGTTTGTTAACTTTATCGAAGTTCGCCTTCGCTGCGGTTGTCCATGCCGCAATGCCATACTCGAGAACTGGTCTCACTCTTCCAGTGTACAGTTTCTTTAGTATGCCTTCGTCTGCTCCCCAGCTTGTGCCAGCAAGTTTCCTCATGATCGCCATTCTTTCTCTGGCTTTCATTCGGTTTCTCTCAATCTGACTTTTCCATGTCATGCGCCGATCAAATGTGACTCCCAGATAGGTTGGGTTGTCGTTTGGCTGCAGGATTTTGCCATTTAGGCTTAATTTGGTACTTTGGGGTTTTAATGAGAGCGAGAATATTGTGCTCGTGGTTTTCTCCTCGTTTATTTTGACCAGCCATGAGTTCGCCCATTCTTCCAGCGATGTTAGGGCCGTCTGCATCCGATTTCTTGCTATGGTGAGATTCTTTTCACAGGTCCACATAGCCAGATCGTCTGCAAACATTGAGCTATGGACTCTTCTTGGTATATTCTCTGTAATATCGTTTATATATACCAGGAAGAGTGTGGGTGACAATACTCCCCCTTGGGGTACTCCCTGCTCGAGTGTCACCTTTTTGCTCATCTGCCCTTGTACTTGGACTCTGGCCGTTCTTTGTTTGAGGTAGTGGTTGATCCACTTGTACATCTTCCCACAGACATCACTTCTTCTTAGCTTGACTCTAAGTCCATCCTTCCAGACTTTGTCAAATGCCTTTTCCAGATCCACCCAAACAGCTACTGTGTGTTTCTGTGCCTGGTAGGCATCTTCTATCTCCTGGGCTATGAGGATGACCTGGTCCTCAGTGGATCTGTGCTGTCTAAAGCCGGCTTGCTGTGGAATTAGTATTCGTTTTTCTTCCAGATGCCACATCAGTCTGGTGTTTATCATCCGTTCCATCAGCTTGCCGACACAGCTCAGTAGGCTTATGGGCCTGTATCCATTTGGATCTGTTTTGTCCTTTCCTGTTTTTGGTACTGGTACCAGTATTGCATCTTTCCATGCCTGGGGTACAATACCCCTTTTCCAGCTTTGGTTCAGGACTGATAGTAGTTTTTTCTTCGCTGTTTGGCATAGCCCCATCAGCATTTCGTTTGTTATCCCGTCTTTTCCGGGAGATTTCCTTTTCTTTAGTGTTCTCATAGCCTCTTCCATTTCGCGCATTGTTAGTTTGGCCATCATGTGCTCTTCAGGAGCCGTATTTATGTTTTCGTGTCCCTTTAGCTTTTCGCTAATGTCTGTATGCTTATCTGCAGGGACCTCGATGTGGTTTGCTCTGGCATAGTGATCGACAAAGGCGTTTGCGGCTTTCTTACCTGTGATCAAGTTCTCGCCCTGCTTGATAGTAATTTGTTTATTTGACGGGGTTTCGTCATTCATGGCTCTGACTAGCTTCCATAGCTTGTTCCCTTCTTTGTCCAGGTTTAAACTTTCCGCTTTATTTTTCCAACTTTCTCTTGCTGTTTGCTTGAGAGTGTGTTTGTACTTCGCCGCGGCGGCTTTGAGGGCGATGTTTGCCTCCACGGATTTTTCTCGTTCTGCCATGTTCCTAGCATTTGTTACTGCATCTTCCACTTTCTGTAACTCATCATTCCAGTAGGGCTTATAGTTTTTCCTAGCTCCTCTTGGGATGGTTTCAGTGGCGGCTTGCATTATTGCCTTGCTTAGGCTCTCTACCATGGGCTTCATTTTGGTGTTTCGTGTGTTGATGGTTTCACACAGCCCATCTGTCAGGATTGCAAATCTGTCCCAGTCGGCTCGTTTGTAATTCCAACGTGGGAGCGGTTTTGTTTCCTGTGGGCCTACTTCCATGTCAATGGTTAGCCTGATCGGCCTGTGGTCGCTACCTGCCAGTTGGTTTAGCACCTGGCGGTCTATTTTATAGTGTATGTCCTGTGTGGAGAAGGCCAAATCTGGAGTCGAGGTGGTATGCCATGTTCTTGAATAGAAGCTAGGGCTATCCTCCGGCCTATTGATTAGGGAGAGATTTGCATCTATCTCCCAATCTTCCACTTCGTCACCTCTGCTGTCTGTGTCAGAGTATCCTTCTTCTTCTTCTTCTTCTGCGTACACAGTCAGACAGTAACCATTATTTTTTCGAAAAAAGCGGCGGTCATCCTGAGACTCTCGCCACTACCATAGAGCTTGTCTTGCAGTTCCACTGGCAATGGCCACATCTGCTCTCTCTGATCCTCGTATGTCGGGCAGTTCTGCAGCAGATGTTCAGTGGTCATTTTACCAGTACCGCACGGGCATTCGTCGGTACACCCTATCTTCAATTTGTTGAAGAGGTGGTACCTCAGTCTGTTGTGGCCAGTGCGAAGTCTGAAGACAACGACCTGCTCTCTTCGGTTCAACTGGTAATAGGCATCGTTTTTGGTGTAACCAGTATGTTCGGTTTCCCATTTGGACATGTACCTGGCTTTGATAAGCCGTTTTGACTCTTCGTACGTCATACTGGTATCTATTTGTGGTAGCCTTGCACCTTCTTTTGCCAGTCTGTCTGCCTCCTCGTTGCCTTGGATGTTGCAGTGTGACGGAACCCACTGTACCACTACCCTTTTTGGTGCGGACTGTTGGCACAGTTTGCAGAGTGCTGCTCTTAAGTCATTAAGCTCAGTGTTTTTCTGGCTTTTTAGCGCTGTGACTACTTCGAGAGCATCTGTCAGCAGGACTATATGGCTCTCATTTTCACTGTGTGTTGCCATTTCTTCCACTGCCGCCCTCAGTGCCTCTGCCTCTGCTCTGAAATTGCTCGTGTACTTACCAGTAGCGAATGACAGTGTTATTTTTCTGCCATTTGGTAGGTTCAGGAATGCTCCTGCCCCTCCGTTCTGTGTAGTGTTTGTTACAGAACCGTCGGTGTATGCATGGGTAAAGTCCATGCTTGGGTAGCTTTTCGTTATGAAGCTTAGGGTAGTGTCTCTCCTTTCTTTTTCGGTCTGGCAGTTTTTGTTTGCAATACCTGGTATATTTTCTACCACCTCTGGAAATATATCCTGCCTCCAAGTAGGTTTTCGTACAGTATTGATGGGTTTTGGTGTTGTTAGTGCGTTTATGGGATCTTCGTGCATCTTTGCTTTGGCTATTTCTGCAAAGTTTCTCCGCTTTAGTTTCCCAGTTCCCAGATTGCTTAGCCTCTGGTACATTGGATGGTCCGTCAGTCTTCGGAGTTTCTCTGACTGCAGCTGGGCTCTGCAGTCTCTTCTGTCGGTCATGGATTGCAGTTTTGTAATCTTTTCAAGTTCTACAATTGGCGTTGACTTCATGCCACCTGTTATGATTCTCATGGCTTGGTTTTGAAGTTTGTTAACTTTATCGAAGTTCGCCTTCGCTGCTGTGGTCCATGCCGCGATGCCATACTCGAGAACTGGTCTCACTCTTCCAGTGTACAGTTTCTTTAGTATGCCTTCGTCTGCTCCCCAGTTTGTGCCAGCAAGTTTCCTCATGATCGCCATTCTTTCTCTGGCTTTCATTCGGTTTCTCTCAATCTGACTTTTCCATGTCATGCGCCGATCAAATGTGACTCCCAGATAGGTTGGGTTGTCGTTTGGCTGCAGGATTTTGCCATTTAGGCTTAGTTTGGTACTTTGGGGTTTTAATGAGAGCGAGAATATTGTGCACGTGGTTTTCTCCTCGTTTATTTTGACCAGCCATGAGTTCGCCCACTCTTCCAGCGATGTTAGGGCCGTTTGCATCCGATTTCTTGCTATGGTGAGATTCTTTTCAGAGGTCCACATAGCCAGATCGTCTGCAAACATTGAGCTATGGACTCTTCTTGGTATATTCTCTGTAATATCGTTTATATATACCAGGAAGAGTGTGGGTGACAGTACTCCCCCTTGGGGTACTCCCTGCTCGAGTGTCACCTTTTTGCTCATCTATCCTTGTACTTGGACTCTGGCCGTTCTTTGTTTGAAGTAGTGGTTGATCCACTTGTACATCTTCCCACAAACATCACTTCTTCTTAGCTTGACTCTAAGTCCATCCTTCCAGACTTTGTCAAATGCCTTTTCCAGATCCACCCAAACAGCTACTGTGTGTTTCTGTGCCTGGTAGGCATCTTCTATCTCTTGGGCTATGAGGATGACCTGGTCCTCAGTGGATCTGTGCTGTCTAAAGCCGGCTTGCTGTGGAATTAGTATTCGTTTTTCTTCCAGATGCCACATCAGTCTGGTGTTTATCATCCGTTCCATCAGCTTGCCGACACAGCTCAGTAGGCTTATGGGCCTGTATCCATTCGGATCTGTTTTGTCCTTTCCTGTTTTTGGTACTGGTACCAGTATTGCATCTTTCCATGCCTGGGGTACAATACCCCTTTTCCAGCTTTGGTTCAGGACTGATAGTAGTTTTTTCTTCGCTGTTTGGCCCAGCCCCATCAGCATTTCGTTTGTTATCCCGTCTTTTCCGGGAGATTTCCTTCTCTTTAGTGTTCTCATAGCCTCTTCCATTTCGCGCATTGTTAGTTTGGCCATCATGTGCTCTTCAGGAGCCGTATTCATGTTTTCGTGCCCCTTTAGCTCTTCGCTAATGTCTGTATGCTTATCTGCAGGGACCTCGATGTGGTTTGCTCTGGCATAGTGATCGACAAAGGCGTTTGCGGCTTTCTTACCTGTGATCAAGTTCTCGCCTTGCTTGATAGTAATTTGTTTATTTGACGGGGTTTCGTCGTTCATGGCTCTGACTAGCTTCCATAGCTTGTTCCCTTCTTTGTCCAGGTTTAAACTTTCCGTTTTATTTTTCCAACTTTCTCTTGCTGTTTGCTTGAGAGTGTGTTTGTACTTCGCCGCGGCGGCTTTGAGGGCGATGTTTGCCTCCACGGATTTTTCTCGTTCTGCCATGTTCCTAGCAATTGTTACTGCATCTTCCACTTTCTGTAACTCATCATTCCAGTAGGGCTTATAGTTTTTCCTAGCTCCTCTTGGGATGGTTTCAGTGGCGGCTTGCATTATTGCCTTGCTTAGGCTCTCTACCATGGGCTTCATTTTGGTGTTTCGTGTGTTGATGGTTTCACACAGCCCATCTGTCAGGATTGCAAATCTGTCCCAGTCGGCTCGTTTGTAATTCCAACGTGGGAGCGGTTTTGTTTCCTGTGGGCCTACTTCCATGTCAATGGTTAGCCTGATCGGCCTGTGGTCGCTACCTGCCAGTTGGTTTAGCACCTGGCGGTCTATTTTATAGTGTATGTCCTGTGTGGAGAAGGCCAAATCTGGAGTCGAGGTGGTATGCCATGTTCTTGAATAGAAGCTAGGGCTATCCTCCGGCCTATTGATTAGGGAGAGATTTGCATCTATCTCCCAATCTTCCACTTCGTCACCTCTGCTGTCTGTGTCAGAGTATCCCCATCTCTCCGAGTGGCTGTTGAAATCTCCAACCACTATGCAGTTGGAGTCTCTGACCTCCATACTCGAGAGCGATAGGTCTCTGTTTGGTGGTCCGTACAGATTGAAAATGCGGAGCTTCGTCTCTTGAGCCATTATGTCAACTCCTACAATTTCTGCTTGTCCGGTGTGATTGACAGGTACCGCGCTACTCGGTATGCTGTTTCTGGTCAGTATCAGGACCCCTCCTTTGTGGCCTTCTCTATCTAGACGGAAAGTCTGGTATCCTCTGATTGAGAATTTATGGTTATTGTTGAGGTGCGTTTCCTGGATACATGCCACGTCAATCTTACCTTCATGCAGGTAATGTGTTAGGGAAAGTTTTTTGTTAATGACTCCCTCCGCATTCCACTGTAATATTCTGAGGGTCTTGAAGTTTTGGCCAATAGTCGTTTCCCCATAGCCATGTGCCTTGACTCCACGACACATGGGTGGGTGACCACCAGTAGTCAAGGGTGGGCCCCTTCGAGGCGTGGGGCCCGGCGCTATCGCTGCCTGGCGGGTCTCCTCAGGATGAGCGCCATACGTTTTTCGAATAGGTTGTGCTGCCATCATACTGTGATTTACGTTGCACTGTTTTGTTAGGCTTGCGGCCCCGTGCATCCGATTTCAACAGGCGTTTCTGTAGGGATGCCCTCCTTAGCCTTTGGCTGTCCCCAGCCTATCTGCAAGGCAGCAGTTGTTTACGATCAGAGTTTTCTCTCCTATGGAAGTTGTCTTACCAGACTATCGAGTCTTCACTACTCGTGTCTATAGGGTGCAATGATGGTATGTGATATATGAGATGGACTGGTTTACCCGGAAGAGAGGCAGTCCAGTGTGTCTGTATCCCAGGATCGTCAGGTCCTGCCAGAAACGTAGCATTTGCATGTGAGTGGGGTATCTCTTTTTCCCTTTATTTTCTTGGCTTCTATGCAGGGATGGTACGCCTAGCATTCCCCGCCACCTGGGGTGTTGACACAGTGGGGCAGGTGTGCAATGTCCGCTGGTCTGCATCTCTTCTGCGTCCAGCATGATAGTTATGGCTGATAACGTACAGAGGTAGATATCGTAACCGGAGTGCATTTAGCCAGAGGACAAGCCTGGTAATGTCACAGAGATGTTGATCGCCTGGTGTGCGGACAACTCTCATGGTCAGTGGTTGAGTCTTGACAGTTCACAGTGAGGTGGCTGCTCTACTGTTTTCGACCCCCCGACCAGGTTCTAAGTCTTTGGTTGGTGTTTTTCGCACCCCATCGCCGTATAGGGTGAGTATCAAGCAGTTTTCCGCCCGCTTTGATTTGCGGGCGGCAAGGACCTCTTACTGTGGCTCTACCTGATAGGGCTGGGGCGCAAGCCCCAGGTCCCGAGCATGTAGGAGCCTCCCATTGCAGTGGTGCTGAGATTTTGGGCGGGATTGCGGCTTTCAAGGGTTCGGCCGTAATCCCCCACATGGTAGCCTCGCGCCCTTGGCTTATCAGCCTGGTACGTGAACCAAAGTGTCTGCGGCTCCTCTCGATTTGAGCTGGTTTTCCGTAGCAACGCCCTGTCATTTGTAGGGTAAAACTGACCTGTCTTCAGATCTATTTCCAGCACCCGTTCACTATTTGGTCAGACGAATTTATTGAGGGCTTTTGTTTGTCAATGACCAGGTATTTGAAATCTGCGGAGTTAAACACGATTTCCGTAGCGTTCTTTCATTTGAGCTGACTTGTCGTCCGTGAGTCTAATACCAGCGTACGTTCATTTATTAGACCCAAACGGCAGTGCTCTCGATTTGTCAGTT
This sequence comes from Ariolimax columbianus, assembly GCA_036924085.1. Classification (NCBI taxonomy): domain Eukaryota; kingdom Metazoa; phylum Mollusca; class Gastropoda; order Stylommatophora; family Arionidae; genus Ariolimax; species Ariolimax columbianus. Next base: position 71,089,823 of record JAVGWX010000014.1, read on the forward strand.
GTTCTACAGTATTGGCGTGTTCAGTCAAATTAAGCCGCAGGTTCCACACCTGGTGGTGCCCTTCCGTCAATTTCCTTAGCGAGACAATCAAGTTTCTTAGAGGGTAGCCCCACAATTTTCGAGGGTCTAATTCCAGCACATGTTCTCTATTAGACCCCACGAAGGTGTACTTTTTGATAGTCATTCTGCAGTATTGGCGTGGTAAGTTAACTTAGGTCTCAGGCTCCACTCCTGATAGTGCTCTTCGGTCAATTCCTTTATCAAACACTGGATGCAGACAAAACCGAGCCACAGGGGGCATAACCCCAGATTTCTGGGGGTCTAAGTCCAGCACCAGTTCCATATTAGGCCCCAGAAGAGTGGTCTCGGCATGTCAATCATTTCAGTGTTGGCCGTGTTGAGTCAAATTAAGCCGCAGGCTCCACTCCTGGTGGTGCCCTTCCGTCAATTCCTTTAAGTTTCAGCTTTGCAACCATACTTCCCCCGGAACCCAAACACTTTGGTTTCCCGGAAGCTGCCCGCAGAGTCATCGAAGCAACTCCTGCGGATCGCTAGTCGGCATCGTTTATGGTCAGAACTACGACGGTATCTGATCGTCTTCACGCCTCTGACTTTCGTTCTTGATTAATGAAAACATTCTTGACAAATGCTTTCGCAGTAGCTCGTCTTGCGGCGATCCAAGAATTTCTCCTCTAACGCCGCAATACGAATGCCCCCGTTTGTCCCTGTTAATCATTACCTCCAGTTCCGAAAACCAACAAAATAGAACCGAGGTCCTATTCCATTATTCCATGCACTATTATTCAGGCAGCCGAGGCCTGCTTTGAACACTCTAATTTTTTCAAAGTAAACGCGCCGGCCACCCAAAACGCTCAGCGAAGAGCACCCGTGGGAGAGAGCCGGCAGACGGTAGGGCAGGAGACAACAGGCAGTGAACCGGCGCGAGCCGGACCGCCCGCCTGCGCCTGAGATCCAACTACGAGCTTTTTAACTGCAACAACTTTAATATACGCTATTGGAGCTGGAATTACCGCGGCTGATGGCACCAGACTTGCCCTCCAATAGATCCTAGTTAAAGGGTTTAAAGTGTACTCATTCCAATTTCGGAGCCTCGAAAGAGTCCCGTATTGTTATTTTTCGTCACTACCTCCCCGTGCCGGGAGTGGGTAAGTTGCGCGCCTGCTGCCTTCCTTGGATGTGGTAGCCGTTTCTCATGCTCCCTCTCCGGAATCGAACCCTGATTCCCCGTTACCCGTTACAAACATGGTAGGCATGTCACGTACCATCGACATTTGATAGGGCAGACATTTGAAAGATGCGTCGCCGGCACATGAGGCCATGCGATCAGCACAAAGTTATCCAGAGTCACCAGTGGGGACGCCGCAACCCCGCGAGGGGAAACGACGATTGGTTTTGAACTAATAAAAGCGCTCTTTCCGCGAGGGTCGGAGCTTGGTAAGCATGTATTAGCTCTAGAATTGCCACAGTTATCCAAGTAGGATCGTGTCATCTAAGGAACCTCGACTGATTTAATGAGCCATTCGCGGTTTCACCGTGAGACAGTGTGAACTTAGACATGCATGGCTTAATCTTTGAGACAAGCATATGACTACTGGCAGGATCAACCAGATATCTGTCGGAGACGTACTGTGTACAGCATACACCGGTCGGCGGAGGAAGGGTGTGTTTTTGCAAAAGGCCTCGCTGGGACGACGGCCGCAGGGACCGACTGACGGGACGGACGGACGGTTTGTTCCACCCGTCCCTCACTCCGTCGACCTAGGACCGCCTGACAGGGGCCTCCCACACGCACCAGACGACCGACCGACCGGGCTCGCTCGAGGAGGGATGGCAGCGCTCTGTGCAGAACGGATCCCAACGACCTCGGCGACGAATTTCACTGGGACTAGAGACACAATTTGGCCTGCCCTTCTCCGTAGGGAGAACGCAGGGCCTCGAGGCAACGATTCCTGCTTTCCATTTGCCGGTCACAAGCTCTTTGCGAGAGTCGGACCACCAGCGAGACGTACTGTCGAGCTCTGCTATAAGCCTTAGATAAATCACCACGGACGGACCACGTTTCCTGATACGGACCAGACTAGCGCACCTCGGTGGAGGAGCCACTACCACAAACCGCACCCAATTCGCACTACGGGGAAAGGCAGGCGAGCGTTTTCCGCAAGCCCGCGCTATCGCTCCGCCTGGCGGGACTGAGATCGCTTTACGAACACTGGTTGAAATTGAGTCGCTGCGGCGAGACAACTACCCCAGATTCTGGACTGACTAACAGAGGACAGTGGCGTGACATGATCAGAAGACTCCAACACCAGTCTCTGGACTGACTAACAGAGGGCAGTGACATGATCAGAAGACTCCAACACCAGTCTCTGGACTGACTAACAGAGGACAGTGGCGTGACATGATCAGAAGACTCCAACACCAGTCTCTGGACTGACTAACAGAGGGCAGTGACATGATCAGAAGACTCCAACACCAGTCTCTGGACTGACTAACAGAGGACAGTGGCGTGACATGATCAGAAGACTCCAACACCAGTCTCTGGACTGACTAACAGAGGGCAGTGACATGATCAGAAGACTTCAGCACTAGTCTCGGGACTGACTAACAGAGGGCAGTGACATGATCAGAAGACTCCAACACCAGTCTCGGGACTGACTAACAGAGAATGATCAGCAAAGAAAAGGAAGAAAGATGTCTAATGCAGTAACGCATCATACTTGGATCTGTTCTCTTTGCTACAGTTCCATTCACCCTTGACTAAATTTCTCCATTTCCTTGAATATCTAACACTAAGCCGTGTAGCGCAGTGGTTAGCGAGTTGACTTCGCATCTAAGTGGTCCTGGGTCATTACCAAGTTGAGGTGGAAATGTTTTTTCAGACCCGGATCGACCTAGCCTTAAATGGGTACCGATTCAGTCCGGAAATTAAAAGCGGCGAGGTAGAGGATATGGCTCTCATATAGCGAGCCTTTGAAATGTGAGATCACTAACACCTCACATTCGACGGCAGTAATGCTGCCGGTCACTCTATTTTTACTAACAGTAATATTGGGCCTGCAAGTCCTGGCTCCACGAATCTAGCTGGCTATTGAAAGAAATTACCTGAAGGGATTTTAAATATACTTGTTTGACAAATCAATTAATCAATCAATTAAAGCCTTCTTCACCCATTTAATAATGATCCGTCCATCTTCGTCGATAGTACCCCCAACATCATCACGTGCCATAATGCAGCAACTTTGAGTTTGGTTGTGCGCTCGTGACTGATCAAGTCAATTCGAGCCTGGAAAAGTCTATGACACAACAAACAAACGTTATCAGCAGTTTTCTCTGAAATTGTTTCTGCTCATACCTTCCTGATCGCACGTCTATCCTGAGCTGCCTGGATACGAAGACCCTCACTGCCGTCCGTGACCGTACTCTTCCATGTTGAGAGATTGTGAGCCAGGTTCTCCCAGGTGTAAATGTCTACTTGACAGCACTTTAGGCTGTCCTTGAAACGCTTTATAGAAGGTCATTTACATATCAGGTGAAGACACCAAGCGCTGACTTACAGGAGCTGATCACAGGTCTTGGCTCTGATTATGAAGGAGCAGGAGGAGAAAGTTGAAACTTAGCACAAATGTAGCTCTTTCAATTTGAACTGGACTTGAGAAGTATGAATTTCCCTCCTCGACGGGTCTACCCGGTATGGTGCATGGCGCAACACACCTTATTGACCGGATCTGATGCTCTAACGGTTTGTCAGAACAATGGAGAAATCAGAGACCAGAACTGTAATAAAATTCTTTATGTTGCAGGGAAAAACACATAAAGAAATACACATAGAGATAGAGCCAGTGTTTTATGAATTATGTGCTTCGTATGCTTCTGTAAAAAAACTGGTGTAGGCAGTTTAAGTGTGGTCGTTCCTATGTTGCTGATCTTCCAAGATCAGGAAGACCATCCTCAGAGTGCAGGGATGAAAATGATTCAAGAGGGAAGAAAATCATTGACCAGGATAGAAAAATGACAATTGCAGAGACATCTAGGTCAGCAAAACTGAAGGAAAGTCCAGTTTTTAGAATTTTACACAACAGACTGAACATGAGAAAAGTGTGTGCCCCCTGGGTCCCGAGTTTGCTGACATGTGAACAGAAACAAACGAGCTGTGGTCAGTTGCTCAAAATGTGTAGGTCGAAAAACATGTTGCCGACCATGGTGACAGTAGATGAGACTTGGGTTCACCATTATGACCCAGAATTCAAAATTTCCAGCATGCAGTGGGAAACCCCGGGCTCATCAACACATGTCAAGCCAAGAGCATAGAAATCTGCAAGAAAAGTGATGCTGACTGTTCTTTGGGACGTCAAAGATGTCATATTGAAAGATTACCTGCCTCATGGCAACACGGTTAATGGGCAATATTATGCAGATCTCCTTACCAAACTAAGAAAGACTGTGACCAGAAAACGAGGGATAGCGCGCACTCTAATTCTGCATTTGCTTCAAGACAAAGCGCCCTCCCATAAAGCAAGGCTTGTGCTGCAAACAGCGAACAATTTCACTATTGAAATTCTTCCACACCCACCAGATACTCCGGATTTAGCTCCATCAGACTTTTTTGTTTTCCCAAAACATAAAAAACAGCCGAAAGGAAATCATTGTGACAGTGACGAAGATGTCATACTGGCTTGTGATAACTGGTTTAGTTAGAAATGTAGGTTACTTTATTCTGAAGGTCATTTCAATGTCTCTCAATAGGGAGCCGCGTAGCGCAGTGATTATTGCGTTGGCTTCGCATCTGAGTGGTCCTGGATTCATTCCCCAGTGTTTTTTCAGACCGCAATGGCTCCCGGGTCGACCCAGCTTTAAATGGGTACAGGTTCAATCCGAGAAGTAAAAGCGGGTAGGGAGGGGAGATGGCTACCATCCTCATATAGCCGAGCCTTTGAAATATGAGATTGATAACACCTCACACTCCTACGGCAGTAATGCTATGGGTTACTTTACTTTACTTTTACATAGATGACAGAAATGTATAAATTTAGGTGGTGGTTACAATGAGAAGGAATAAGCACTGTGCCAAATTTCAACTCTCTTTTCATGGTCAGGGTAAAGACTTACGATAAGCCGTTTGTATATGTATCTGCTGATGATTTTGATGCATAGGGTTTCTATAGAATCGGTAAGCCAGCTCCAAGTACAACTCTCTTTAATCGCCTCTTCCGACATACCCGCCAGATTACGAACTAGCTGGTGGATAACAGTTGTTGACTCTCCTTAAATACGGATCTATGCAATATGTTAGTACTTACGTCACTGCAATGCAGATAACGGGAGAGATCAATAACCGTCACAATATTCTATGCACATTTAGTTCTCTGCTGTAAAGAAATTAATCATTCAATCAATATATCGATCAATTTTCAGGAAAATCAATAAATAATATGTCAATTAAGATAGTTCAATCAATCAATCCATTAATCAATCAATACATTAACTAATCAATCATTTCATTAATCACAACATTAGTCAATAAGTCAATCAATCCATACATCCATCAATCAATCAATAGATTATTCAGTCAATCAATAAATTCGCCAATCAATACATTATGCAAGCAATCAATCTATGAATTAATACATCAATCAATACATTAGTCAATCAATCAATCCAGCAGTCGATCAATCCATGAATTAGTCCATCAACAAACGCCTTAGTCAATTAATACATTAATCAATCTATTAGTCCATCAATCAATCCATAAATCAGCCCAGTAGTCAAACAATCCATAAATCAATACATGAATCAATCAGTACATTAATCAAACTACCCGTAATTAGATCAATACATTAATCAAGCAATCAATACATCAATCGATCCATCAATTAACGAATTAGTCAATCAATCCAGCAACCCATCAATCAACAAATTAGTCAATCAATCCATCAATCTATCAATCAACCTAATAGTCAATCAATCCATCAATCCATCAATCAACATACCAATCAATCAACAATCATTCCATCAACCAACTTACCAATCAATCAACCAATCCATCAACAAAATCAAACAGTCAATCAAAACTTAATAACTCCCTTCGAAACATGGCTCTCAAAAAAAATCTATCGAAATCTTTCTGCCATGCACCATCAGGTCCAGCTCCCCCACGTCTTCTCACGTCGCCTTTTTATGTTTGTCCAACTTCCCTGCTCCATGCGTGTTAATGTGTGCACCAGCTACTCTTGTAAGCTGGCTTACTAGACTGGGATTACAGCGTGACAGAGTTTTGAATTCACGGACCGTTGTTCGTGTCTTGTTCAATCGCTTCTCTAGTTGACTCAACTGTAAATGGGTACCTGACGTATGAGTTGGAGAAGTTTAATAACAGCAAGCAAGGGAACTGCCCTTCCCACCTCACATAGGATGTAGCAACATGAAGAAATAACTTCATCCCCGACAGCAAATATTGCCTTAGGACTGACCTTCACCTTTAACCCCGACCCACATAAGTTATTATTTGCACAAGGAAGCTTCTGGAACTTATTAGACTGTGATTACATCATTCCAGAGGTTTGAAGTCACGGACGAACAACTGCAGTTGCCGACCACTGCAGCTCATGTGCTGCTCAGCATCTTGATCCCACAGACGGTGTGATTTGCACAAGGAATTATCTGGCACTTCAACTTACCCCCTTTCTTGGGCCCCCCCTCAACCCCTCTCCCCCCTCAACACACCCGTAGCCCCCCCCCCACCCCCCCTCCCGCCCCACCCTTCCTACGCACACTTACACTCGGTAACATCTGTTAGATTGAGTGACATCACTTTACGAGTATCCCAGTCGATATGAATGCATATTTACACCTGAATATTTATTCGCACGACAAAGCAACGTTTCCTGCATAGCAATAAGGAATGCAGGGCGGGGAGGTGATTTTATATCAGAACTGGCGTAGTCGCTAGTCGTCTACCTGTAGGATGTCGGTAATGTTCTTTTCTGTGTGGTGTTTGGGGAGGAAGACTAATGTCTGGTCAGACAAAACATACTGATCAGACATGTTAGTCAGGGTCAGGCAAAATATACTGATAAGACATGTTAGTCAGGGTCAGGCAAAACTTACTGATCAGACGTGTTAGTCAGGGTCAGGCAAAATATACTGGCCAATACACTAACCGGCATCCATAATCAACTAAAGCAGCAAAGCAATGTGGACCCACAACCGGTTAAGGCGCCATCTTTGATCCGCAATGATAAGTAATTGTAAGCCACACTCAATTTCGGAAGCATTGCGAAAGGCAATAACAAACAGTGAAACATCTTCTTCTGTGTTGCCAATTATGTATGTGACTTCTACCCCCAGCGCACTCCATCGACAAAATGACTGAACTATGACTATGTACATTCCAGCACCTGACACATGGAATAGAAGCGTGACAGCTCGACAACTTGGGATAGGAGAAGCTAACGTGCATCGGCTCAGATGAAGTGGGAACGCTAATTGTTTTTAAAAAAAACAATCTCTTAAAGTTTCTAAGACTCTCAAACTCATGGGCACATTGTTCCACATTAACGCAGACGCAATGTCTGCTGGATGGGATGTCAATCAATCAATCAATCAAAGCCCGTCTCTCCTCTCGGTGCACACGTCATTGACAACACCCCTCCAGCATGCACGCTCCTGTGCTGCTCGCTCTGCCTCTCTCCAGGTGTAATCATGTAATCTTAGTTCCTTCTGTCTCTCTCCAGGTGTAATCATTTAATCTTAGTTCCTTCTGTCTCTCTCTCCAGGTGTAATAATTTAATCTTAGTTCCTTCTGTCTCTCTCTCCAGGTGTAATCATTTAATCTTAGTTCCTTCTGTCTCTCTCTCCAGGTGTAATCATTTAATCTTAGTTCCTTCTGCCTCTCTCCAGGTGTAATCATTTAATCTTAGTTCCTTCTGTCTCTCTCCAGGTGTAATCATTTAATCTTAGTTCCTTCTGTCTCTCTCCGGGTGTAATCATTTAATCTTAGTTCCTTCTGTCTCTCTCCAGGTGTAATCATTTAATCTTAGTTCCTTCTGTCTCTCTCCAGGTGTAATCATTTAATCTTAGTTCCTTCTGTCTCTCTCCAGGTGTAATCATTTAATCTTAGTTCCTTCTGTCTCTCTCCAAGTGTAATCATTTAATCTTAGTTCCTTCTGTCTCTCTCCAGGTGTAATCATTTAATCTTAGTTCCTTCTGTCTCTCTCCAGGTGTAATCATTTAATCTTAGTTCCTTCTGTCTCTCTCCAAGTGTAATCATTTAATCTTAGTTCCTTCTGTCTCTCTCCAGGTGTAATCATTTAATCTTAGTTCCTTCTGTCTCTCTCCAGGTGTAATCATTTAATCTTAGTTCCTTCTGTCTCTCTCCAGGTGTAATCATTTAATCTTAGTTCCTTCTGTCTCTCTCCAGGTGTAATCATTTAATCTTAGTTCCTTCTGTCTCTCTCCAGGTGTAATCATTTAATCTTAGTTCCTTCTGTCTCTCTCCAGGTGTAATCATTTAATCTTAGTTCCTTCTGTCTCTCTCCAGGTGTAATCATTTAATCTTAGTTCCTTCTGTCTCTCTCCAGGTGTAATCATTTAATCTTAGTTCCTTCTGTCTCTCTCCATGTGTAATCATTTAATCTTAGTTCCTTCTGTCTCTCTCCAGGTGTAATCATTTAATCTTAGTTCCTTCTGTCTCTCTCCAGGTGTAATCATTTAATCTTAGTTCCTTCTGTCTCTCTCCAGGTGTAATCATTTAATCTTAGTTCCTTCTGCCTCTCTCCAGGTGTAATCATTTAATGTTAGTTCCTTCTGTCTCTCTCCAGGTGTAATCATTTAATCTTAGTTCCTTCTGTCTCTCTCCAGGTGTAATCATTTAATCTTAGTTCCTTCTGTCTCTCTCTCCAGGTGTAATCATTTAATTTTAGTTCCTTCTGTCTCTCTCTCCAGGTGTAATCATTTAATGTTAGTTCCTTCTGTCTCTCTCCAGGTGTAATCATTTAATCTTAGTTCCTTCTGTCTCTCTCCAGGTGTAATCATTTAATCTTAGTTCCTTCTGTCTCTCTCCAGGTGTAATCATTTAATCTTAGTTCCTTCTGTCTCTCTCCAGGTGTAATCATTTAATGTTAGTTCCTTCTGCCTCTCTCCATGTGTAATCATTTAATCTTAGTTCCTTCTGCCTCTCTCCAGGTGTAATCATTTAATCTTAGTCCCTTCTCACATTCTCTTCTACATGTATTTTGTGGATTAAATTTCTTATTATGTCCCTGATGATTCCAAGTAAGAGCCTGCCTGGCTATGTTGGACTGGGCTTTCCGTAGTGTATGTCTTTTCCAGTCTCATTTGTTTCACTTAATTTGTTGTTCCAGTGGAAGTTGTTGACTCCTTCTCCATAAATCTTTATTCCTCACCATGTCCTGCCACTTTTTGCTCATTATCCGTCGTACATCTGTTAATGTAGGCCTGGAGTCTTTGTTGTATGACCTTGGTCGTTCTCCATGTTTCCCCTCTATACAACAACACGACTTGACACTGGCGTTACATATTCTAACTTTGATGTGAATCTTGTTTTCTACCAGGAATACCCCTCTTGCCTTACAATTGTGGTCCTTATATCTTAACTTAACTTAACGTTTTTATACTGGTTTAGAAGACCCTGCAGAGTCTGTATACAAATAGTTACATTTACATCACCTTGCTCTAAAAGCTATGCGCATCCAATTTATTCTTAAATGCATTAACTGTCCCTGCCTCCACTACCTCCCCTGGCAATGCATTCCAAGCAGACACCACTCTCTGACTAAAAAAATATTTCCTAATATCTAACCTGGACCTCTCTTTAGTCAGCTAGTAGCTATGCCCTCGTGTTATTGTAGGTGGCTGTATTTAAAAAAACTTGTTATAGTCTAATTTATCGATTCCTCTGATCATCTTATAAACCTGTATTAAGTCACCACGAATTCTTCCCTCCTGATGTATCAATTGTGTTGCCCAAATAGGTAAATGTATCCAACTTACAACCTCTCTCCTTACAACATAATTGGTTCTTTGTTAACAGTGTTGAGTTTAAGGAGATTGGTATTCTTCATGCGGATATTCGGTCCCAATTTGTCTGATTGTTCTTTCACCCTATCGTTTCTCTTGCATTTCATTATGACTGTGTGACAAATGCACCAGATCATCTCCGTAATCCAGGTCCTACAATCGTAATGTAGTGTCCACTGAATACTAGTGCTTGTTCCTTCGATTGATGTCTTCATTATCCAATGTATTGCCAACAAGAACATGAAGAGGGAGAGCAATTATTCTTGTTTCCCGCCTGTTTGAATCCGGAAGCTGTCAGTACGGAAGGGGATGGAACCTTACATAATTATAATACAGAGGGAACTAGTTTAAACAACCTTGTTACTTAGGTAACGGTGACAGAAGAATATTTAAACTCAGAAAGTGTGTGTCTCTGTGTGTCTGTGTGTGTGTATTTGTGTCTGTGTGTATGTAAGTCTGTGTGTATATGTGTCTGTGTGAGTATGTGAAAACCGATGTTTATTTCTGAATTTTATAGTTTTTTTCCTTCATAAAATGCATCGGCCAACGGAGGCGGTAGTCTGGTCAAGCACAACATACTGACCAGGAGCTCGTGTCAGGCACAACATACCGACCAGGAGGTCGCGTCAGGGTCAGGCACAACATACGGACCAGGACGTCGTGTCAGGCACAACATACTGACCAGGACGTCGCGTCAGGGTCAGGCACAACATACTGACCATGACGTCGCATCAGGGTCAGGCCCAACATACTGACCAGGACGCCGTGTCAGGGTCAGGCACAACATACTGACCAGGACGTCGCATCAGGGTCAGGCACAACATGCTGACCAGGACGTTGTGTCAGGCACAACATACTGACCAGGACGTCGCGTCAGGGTCAGGCCCAACATACTGACCATGACGTCGCATCAGGGTCAGGCACAACATACTGACCAGGACGTTGCGTCAGGGTCAGGCACAACATACTGACCAGGACGTCGTGTCAGGGTCAGGCCCACTATACAGCTCAAGTCCACTTTCTCTCTTACAGGTAGCTTTACCTGAAAATAGGCTGTTTTCAGGCAGTCTGGCTGATCAGATTTGGATCGACGCAATCTTTTAGTAAGTAAGATGAATCCAAGCATAGCACAACCACCTTGAGGACCGCGGTCCACGCTTCATCAGCAAGCTCGAGACGTGAGGAAAGTTTCTACAACCTGCCACTAAACGTCCAATTCAGGGGGGACAAACGAGTAAACATAAAACAACAAACAATAAACAACAAACAATAAACAACAAACATTACAGAACAACCGTTGGTAACATGTTCAGTTATTTTGAAAGACATTCCCCCGCCCCCCCCCCCCTTTTGGTTAGGTCAGGTCAGGTCATTGAGTAACTGGTGAGGTCGTTGTGGTACACATGAAGACATCCTCACAACACCACGCCACCCTTCTCTGTCACATACCGCTGCCTGTGACTCTTCTGGATTGGTCCATTCTTTTATGTTGTCCTCCCATCTCTTTTTGTGACGGCCTCTTCGTCGTCTGCCTTGCACCTTTCCGTGGAGGATCGTATTTGCAAGACCATTTGATCTCGATATGTGACCGTACCAAGCGAGTTTCCTTCTTTTGACAGTTGCCAAGAGGTCTTCAAAAGGCCCTATTGCTGTTGTAATTCAATGTCGTATTTCCTCATTTGTAACTCGATCTTTGTACATGACGTTTAAAAGTCATCGGAAACATCTCATCTCCAAGGCCTGTATCCTTTGCTGAAGGTCAGATGTAGCTGTCCATGTCTCACAAGCATAGAGGAATATTGACAGTACGAGTATACGCATTAATCTGATTTTCGTGCGTAGTGCTAACACCCTTTATAAATGGTTAGAGTCTGTTTAATATAGCCAATCTTTTATGTTTATCGCAGAATCTACTTGATATCAGTACCGTATCTGATATAGCGCAACACAGGTGTGTGTTTGTGGCTGAAAGCAGAAAACGTACGATCTTTCTCAAATAAATAAGGTTGTGTTACAGCGTATGTTCATTTATATCAAAGCCTAGAACATGTACATGTCTATTGCAGCAATTAAACTCTGCGCACAGTTTATCACCGGGTTGGTCCGCCATGAGTAGCATTAATGTTGACTGAGAAAAAATGTCCTCAATAATTGTATCTGTATACTTCCGCTCCAGACGGTGCAGAAACGAGTCATTACTGCTACCTCGAAGTTACCAGTTTAGGCGACTACGTTAACAAACGAGTCATTACTGCTACCTCGAAGTTACCA